>CM060964.1:35317910-35442910 GCA_030765045.1 Tenodera sinensis
ATGATATGAGATTGAAAAAGCAACTAATGAGAAACAAGTAGAGAAACTGACGACAGCGTACAAAGGTTATAGACTAAACAAACACTATATAAAATTAGTGCCGTAGAATGCCGACAGATGGGGCAAAAATGAACTGGTGAGCGTGATATACCGACACTAATGTTGCGGAAGGATAACAACATTCCATCGATTGAATACCTCGCTATTAATCACGTAATCGCCCAGTTCATCTCTAATTACTCGGAACGTAACACAGGAGTGATTCATGACGCGGACCCATGAACTTGCACGCAAGGAATATTAATATTTATAGTCCATCATAAAGGGCATTACTTTACACACAATTTAACTTACTGTATGCCACATTGTTCCAAATTAAACAGGTTACGTGGTTTAAAATGCCCAAGTTTGGGAGTAATTTGTGCTGCAGGTGTAGCTCGTACATAAACCCTTCATGACCAGCATTATTACACCTTCTACTATAGTCTCTGTTGCTAGTGTTGCTAAGCAAATTCTCCCTGACCAGCATAATAACATTTTATTTATAACCTCTGCTGTAGATATGGCTAAGTAAACCTTTCGTCACCACCAACGTAACTTTACCTACCTTCTTCTGCAGGTATAGCCAAAGAAGTTCATCACCAACTCAATTTCACTTAAGTTCATATTCTGTTCTGCAGATGTAGCTAAATAAATTCATGACAAATGTAACTTCACCTAATGTTTCATATTTTGAAGGTTTCGCTGCCGATGAGTGATGACTAGAGTGCGGAACCGCGTGCGGTCACAAGTGATACAGGTTAGTTGGACATGGAAGTGAATGAAGTAACCGGTACCGCACAGCCGTCGTATATAGATACGCATCCGGAGACTCCTGCAGCTGTGTACATGCGCGAGTAGCAACAGCAGAACCCATGTGCACTAAACTCTTTCTAGTAATGACAGATATAGCAGTTGCAACGCGATACATCGACCTCGGTACATCGTCTTCTCTCATGTTGCTCGGTTAAAACCAGTTTGGTTTCTTTTTGACTCTTAGCGAATTTGTTATGTGTGCAGATCTGTGGTTGTTTTACGTTTTGACATTATTATGATTTTCGCCATTTGTACAGTGAAATACTCGTTTAGGAGGAGTAAGTGAGCTTCAATCCTGTGGTGCGGTTTTTGGGTGTGGGTTGAGGTAGAGGATGGTTTTGTTGGATCACTGAAACCGTCGTCTCACTCCACTCTGTAGAATTTCGTTAAGTTTGTGAGGATGCGGGTCTTGGATAGCGTTCATGGTGCTGTGATTCCGGTGCTCTTCATGTATGCAAGTTAACAGTCTTAATGCTGAAAGGTGACTTAATTGTGCTCTAGATGCTAACTCCCGTTCGACACGCTGCTATTTGCCACTCTGCCGTATTTGCATTTTTCGGATGTCGTTCCGACTACCGAGTATTAGTGTGACTGCCTTACGCCTTGTTCCCGGTTCCGACACTCCTTTGACGCATGACTTGGTTAATACTTTAATTGGCAGCGTTGCTTACAAGCAACGTAGAAATTTATTAAGTTTCGAGATACTTTATTGGCTCATTCTTTTTAATTTGTTATTATGCTAACATAAATAAAATTCAAGTATTTGCAGCTGTCTTACACCGCAAAATATTAAATATTTTCAATAAAACTGTAGTGATTTTTTTTTTAGAAAAAAAAGCAAAATTAATGCAACTGCAGTCAAATGTAACCCCGTCAGCTTCCAAGCATGCCATTACACCAATTATTTTACTTGAGCCCTTCCCTTCCTTTACCACAGTCACATTTGACTGCAGTTGCTCGGATTCAAACTAGCGACGTTCGGCTTTGAATGGCAGGCCAATCCATTGTGTATTGCTTTAACCATCACGGCTATTCGAATCGTGCCTCCGAAATGGATACGAAAACCGGTTTAGATCTTAGAAGAAGAACGGCATATGTAGCAAAGTGACCTGCCAATTAAAGGGTTAAGATGCCCTCGGCAACTCGCTCGATCTGAGAATGTTATGGGTGCTCTTCCCACCTACCTTTCCTCCAAATCACATCACGTGTGCAGCTTTCTAAATAACTTGCTTCACCTGATGGATACTTAATTTACTGCAAAATGTTCCCATTAGTTATTGTAAAGTTCTTCTCAGATTGTGTATGTTGTGGAATATTAGCCTATAGGCACCATTCTGTCGACTTTAACCCTCGCAATGTAAATTGGATTCCCGATAAGGTACTTTTATTTAAGCTTGTGCGTAACACCTGGTCTGTTGCAATTACCGAACATTATAATACTAATAGTCATTACTAGGAGTAGGGACAGTGTGAGGGGATGCCATAAAATCATCATGATTCTCAGTGGAGCTTTCGAGGATATACAGGTGTCCCAAAAAAACACCAACAACGCTTAGTATGTTGTGCGGGACGGCAAACTGATCGGTTTTCAAATAGAAACCCCTGAGGGAAATGCACGGTTTGAACACTGTAGCATATCGACGTGTGAGATGGTTATGCTTTCAGATTTCGTCAGTAAACACAACATTGAGCATGTCTACATTACAAACTGCTCGAACTTGTCATTATAGAGCCTATATTGGCGGTGGTGAGCCTCATGCACATGACCCAATACGTGAGGTTGTCTTTGAAGATTTTCATTCGCTCCGTGGACTCGAGCCATAAGGTCCTGCGTTGACGTTACAGGAGTGCCATACACCATACTCTTCGTACAACTCCACAGAAAATAGTCGAGAGGTGTCAGATCTGGCGACCGTGCTGGCCATGGACCTGGTCCAACTCTACCATTCCATCGATTTGAGTATGCGACGTTGAGGTGGTTCCGTACATTTACATCAAAGTGTGCTGGAGCTCAAGTCGGCCATTTCAGCAGCTGTGTACTGGTATATGTCGTACTGCTGTTAAAACGTTACTGTACCGGAAACTACACAAATAAAGCAGCAGAATGCGCACCAAGGTCTCTATGGAGGAAATTAGCGCATGCGCAGGAATGTTATGATGCTCATATCGTTCATTCCAATGCACGCATGGCTAAAGGACTGCATACCTTCCGTTTTAAGGTACCAAAACTAATGTTTGAGAGGTAGAACTGGAACTTAAAAATTCAATGCCACAGCTGGGATTTTAAGTTACAGTTCTACCTCTCAAACATTGTCCACACATGGCTTGTGTGTTTAAAAATACCAAGGGTAGTTTTGTTGGCATAAACAAATAATAATTACCAAAACTAATGTCAACAAATTGTCACAATCGTACGTTCTCAGACATCGACACTCTCCAGCGTCCAAGCCGTGTATTACCGGACAGGGGTTCCTATTTCAAAACAGATCAGTTTGCCATCCCGCAAAACAAACTAAGCGTTGTGACTCTTTTTGGGACACCCAGTATATGACTTACATTTCATGAAAATTGCGAAAAAGTACATTTTTAAATTTTAACTCTATAAACTCATCGAGACATTTGCAAATCAAAAAACGCATAACTAGACTCCGAACACCAATGTTAAATGCTCTACTACATATTTAAATACCGTTCCGATTTTAATATGAACGCATTGAAATCTTTTACCACTGTTTTCTCGCTATTGAGATTTTCCGGATTTTTTTTTTTTTACTGTAAAACTTTCCGTGCGGAGCAGCTTTTGTATTACACTAATAAAATTTGTAACACATGTTTACAGAGACTAAAAATAAAAATTTCCCTAAGTTTTATTGCTAGATATTCTAAGCATATATGTATATTTAATTTTCAAATACAAAAATTATAACTTTTTCGGCAAAAAATATTTGTAACTTTAAGCACTCTTGGAGCCTAAACGGAAGAAAACACCAAGAATCATAGGACAATTTTGAAAAGTAGATCTAGGTTTAGCCTAGAGATAAAATAGTAGACCAAAATTTAAAACTTTCTGTCACGAGGCACCTCTTTTAATTACGTAACAAAAGGTAAAGAAACTTTATCATAATTTATAAACTATTAAAGCAAACTGGATGAAACTTAGGCTGTAATATGTTTCCATTACATTAAATCTATGGTATATGTATTTAAAAAGCATGTATTAATAGTTCAGAATGCCAAATTTTCAGTCATACATAACTTTAAGAAACAAAAGTCAGGCGATATTTGGCGTATTTACTTATCCCTGTTCTGCTGAAACTTGAAGTTCTGCGCGCAGTTTATGGCCTACTTTTTTGAACATTTTATAACAATTATTTTTTAACATGTTTATCAATATTCTATTTATATGTCGATTTAGTTATTTGAAGTTGTACGTCAGGCCGGTTAGACACAATTATTCGGGAGTGTATACGTGTATGAAAGAAACACGGAGAAATAATATTAACCAGAAAATAACAAAAAATCAAATGGAAAAATAAGTAACCGCAAATGAACTGTGGACAAAGACCAACACATTCCAATGAAACAATGGTGTTGCCTATACCGGTGGGATGAGACATGTGCAACAGAGTGCTAATGCTGAGAACGAACTTGAAAATAAAAATGAAAATGAATAACATTTTATCAATTTAACACATGTATTTCATTTGTCATATTAATATCTCAAACATAAATCATTAGCATTTTTTTTTTGCAGAATCAAAAAAAGAAAAAAAGGAAAGCGCTTGTGAAGGGAAAATAAAGACAAAAATGTTCAGTTGTTCTAGTCCACGATACTGAGGTGCAAGAAATGGGATAATAATCGCAGCTTGCACACATCCACAGCAGTAACAACAGTATTAACAATGAATAAATGTCTACACTGGCCAATTGCGAATAATGATTACCACAAGGTAGCTGTAAACTTTGCTTCCCTCCTTCCATCCATACCCAGGACATTCTGGGTGGCTCAGTTGGTTAGACGCTGGCGTACTGATCCCAAGGTCCAAACCGATGGTTTTTAAGTGTGCTTAAAACCGACATCATGTCAGTAGATTTACTGGCATGTAAAAGAACTCCTGCGGGACAACATTCCAGCACACCGGAGACTCTGATGTGATCAGAGCGTCGTTAAACAACAAATTATTATCATAACGTTACAGAATGTGGTGAATATCTGCATAAGGACGCCATTCTTTCTGTAAGGTTGGTTCTCAATTGGTCCCAAACACCGGAGTGCATCAGTTACCAGATCTGCCAGCAAGGGAAAAAATTCCAATGCCGGTATCGGAAAAAAAAGAAAAAAAAAACCCACGGATCCCTTAGTACCACAGCCAGCAGCAAGCACTTCATGGACTATAGTCATAATATTAGTCACTAAATTTAAATAGTCTTGCTAAGAAGCTAAATTGGACAATCAGGCTGGGTTGATAGAGTATGGCCTAGAGTCCCACTCTACCGGATTATGGTTCAGTAGTTCTGATACAGTAAATAAATGGCATAGTATGCGGTAGCATTTCCGGTAGTATTGGTGACATTGGTAGGGAAAGAAGCCTAACGTAAAATACAACGAATCACAAAATTTAATGAGAAAGTAAAGTATAATGTTCAGCAAAAGCGTTATCCTGAGTTTGGCCAGTGTATTGAAAATAAAACTTTTACTTTACGGTTCACAATAACATTACTCCTGTTTACTATCAGTGCCTTCGATCTGAACTGTGGTATACTTAGAGTAAGTTCCAAATATTTTTGAAGACACTAATGTTCCCTAGGTTAAGCGGTCCTCTGTATACCCTCTCTCAGTTTTTAGAAGGTTCAAAGTTCAACGCTTCCAATTTCTAGAGGAATCTAGTAAAGCATGATTAGAAAAACGTAAAAAGCCGATCGATATGGTAACGTGCGAGAGGTATACAACACACCGAACGCACAGGTATGTGTGTGGGTTGTTAGCTGGCAAGTTCTGCTAGGAAAACTCCCGTAGTTTACACTTATGACAGCCTACGGTAGTCTACGGTATGGCCTATTCTGGGTGGGACCCGGGCTCGGTTCAGAATCTATGAATTTCGGCCCGTGCAGACCTCTAGTATCCAAGGAGCTGAATCTATCAATAATAATGCGTCCTTACTTCCTGTTAAGTGTAACGCAACATTTCTGATAACATCCTACTAGCACGTGTTTCCACTGAAAGCAAGGAACACTTTTCGAGTGCTCACTGAAGAATCGCTTCATGGCTTCAGTAATTAAGCTTGTTAGGCTAATGCCATTCAACACTACAAACTCCTTGATGTCCTAAACGGATTTGCTCTTAGAGGCATTGCGGGTTCATATGGTTCTCGCTCGCCACATCACACAACCCCACAGATGACAGCTCTGGGGGGTCAAATGGATCTGGGCATGCTCATTATTTCCAGGTGTGTCACCCCCTCCCCCACGCAATGAGCTGAATCCTTGTTAACAGCTGCACGGGATGTTAAATTATGTCTTCATGAAAAGTCATTAAAATTGGGATATGAATACACATTGAGATATTGTACCTAACCCACAGCAGGGTTTGTCCTCTTAACGACATACTCTACATTCTACATACATTGTATTCGCAAGACCAAAATATATGCTGCCCATTGGTGGCATGTGATAATTGAGTGGCTACTTTAATGAAGCAACAAAATTCCTTCAACTGAATTTCTGAAAATTTGAGTGATAATTTTATCTTCACGGTATGAATAAACCATAATTTAATGTCGATCCTTTGTTCATGAAAGGGGATTTATGGAATACTTAAATAAACTGAATGATTCGTAATACGTAACCATAGAAACCGAGCATGGTTCGGTGGTAACGCGTCACGTTTGCATTTGGGAGGTTCCGGGTTCGAATCCATGGTGCCTGCCACTCTCTTCCCAGTTTCCTATCCCCAATTAACCTGTTTCAGGGCTGTAGGACCAGGCGACGGGGATTTGTGTGTTGCTGCTGAACGGTGGATTGGGCGTGTTGAATGGTTTCTCCCTGGCATTTGGTAGATGTGCTGGGGCCCACCTTTTGTGTTATTGCCTCGCTGCCACAGAGACCCGGTGGGGGGGGGGGGCACTGGAATTAGACAGTGCTATCCGGCGCTAGAGTTCTCTCCATCTGGAATCGCTAGGGGCCTCGTCCATGCTAGCGTACATCGTCGTCTGCATCTTGGTCACCGTTTAGGTCTTCCGCTCATCCCTCGCTCCTAGGGGTCACATTGGAACCAAAAAGGGCTTACTTGCGGCACTGTCCTCAAGTTCTTGGAGACCCCCCCGTTTGCTTACTCCTACTATTAATCACAAAAATAACACATAATGAGTTAACCTTTCAGTTTTATACTGTTCTTCGTTCCTTAGGTTTTCATAAACCGCGTTAGAAAATTCCTAAACTAAAAGCATATACACTACAGGACATCTGCAATAACTATTATTAATTCCTCAGTTATGGCTGAAGCGTGTGTGATGCTTCCATTAGATAACAGATCGCTTTAATACCAACGATACTTGTTTTCTGTCTGTAAAATGAAATTAAAATTAGGTAACCACAGGTATTTGTTATTTTTCTCTGTTTCAGCCCTCTACACACGCTCATGACGATAGTACCATTCACAGATGTGAACTCCAATAAAATACTGTTCTTTTCTTTCGTTTTGACTTTCTTTCTCTTTGTTTGAAGATTAAGGTTTTACTCAAGTTTCATTGTATATACTTAAGCTGAAGGTAGACATGTTCAGTCACTACGCTGCCGATGCTCCACTCAAGTCAGACAAATGTCCTGGCAGTCACAAGACGAAGGATGTTTGCAATGACGAGCCCTTCAGGTCATTGTAGGTGTGACATTTATGCCTCTATTATGTTCTACGTGCTAGTTTCTCCAAAGCTATGACCTGTTTCATTTATTGTCTTAGAAATGCAATAAATATTTAGGAAGTTTAATATTTCAAAGCTTTATTAGTTTTATATGACCGCCTCCGTAACGCTTGGCCAGTCGATAACCATGCATTCAATTCAGTCGGGAACAAATGTGAGTTCTTTGGGATTTGGATGCTTGCATATTTGACTGGTTTAGAATTGCACATTAATTTAGTGTCTAACAAATTTGAACCATTTAGGATTTGGACACTTAGTGCAACTTCACATTTATTTCACTCTGCAACAAATACAAATTTGGATGCTTATCTCTTGGCTAGATAACCTCGCCCTCACCTCTGTACCAAACACATGTAGACGTTTTGGAGTTTTGGTAGTCACACACTTGATTAGTTCTCACAATTTTAGTCTCAAATAAAACTGAATTGTTTAAGAATTGAATGTGCTACAGAACCATAGACTGTCAGCTAGCGACAGTAGTACTATGTAATATTTGCTGAGCAAGCAACTTTTTAAATAAAAGGACATTTTTATGACGTAGGATAGTGGGAAACGTTAAAATTTATTACTCATAAAGGGCAGGATGTAGATACTATCTTTGTTTCTCTAGTCGTAACGTTGCTGAAATTAGTGTACCAATCTCGTCATTAAACTCTGCTGTGACGGCCAGCTGAATCGTTAAACTAACATATTCTCTGTCTCTTTTAAGTGGCCAACAAACTGCAGAAACTTAACGTAAGTTCGGATGTAATGATTCATCAGACAGATATCTAGGGCACAGCACATTATAGTTCCTTATTATTCACACCGTTAAAATTAATTGCTTTCTCAGCTATTTTACGCTAAAATGAGGATACGGTGCTTAATTTTAGTCAACGATGCGCGATATTCTGTAACTCTTAAGATTTTAAGGGACACTGGGAGTGAAATTTGAAAGTTCCACATTTTTTGATAGATTTTCCTGAAAGTTTTACTGTGTTTGTATTTATATGAGAATAGGAGGTGCGCCAAATTTAATCAAAATTGGATAATTCGTTTAGGATATATAAATTATTTTATGATTTAATGGGCACATTTTCAAAATAGAGCTCGCGCCTATTGACTTTTCAAAATTCATTTATATTGGCAGAACTGATACTCTAAAACATGGGTAACAATTGTATGAACAGATATTTCAGATACGTTTGCTGATTGTGGGGTACATATTTTTTAATAACAAAAAAATTTAATCTTAAAAATTATTGATTTTTTTCATACAAAAAATGTTTTTGGAATTCATGTTAATGATAACATTAATATTGAATCATAGTTTTGTTTAGCTGCTACTTAGGAATACTTTTGGAAATTTTCATTAAATTTGAAGCAAAACTCAGGCGCGACCTTCTTTTGGAATGTGCAGAAATGTAGTTTTGAGAAAAACAGGCTTTTATATAGGAGCATCCTGTGTACGTTAAGGGAAGAGCGCTATTTGAAAGGGCCGTAATGACGACATGGAGTGGGGAATATGAAAAATGTTAGCTGATACAAATGCACCGGTGTTCCAGGAACATTTTAAGGTAAAAAAATTTCGACTTTTTGACAATTTTGACCAAAATTTCACTCCCAATGTCCCTTAAGCTAAATTTGTACTAACTTTCTGCCAAATCTATCCTACCGTACAAATCATTGACTTTGATGTGATTTTCATATGCAAAGATTTAAAAATGCAACCAGATTTACAAGACGTTTAATTCACCTTACCCATGTGATCATAAAATGAAAAATAACAGTCCAATTTAAATAGTACTTCAACCCTAGCATTACCAAAGGGCTACTTTATCTTCATCTTCTGTAATTTTCTAAATTATATCTTTTAATTTTATGATTCAAGCCATGCAGTTAATAGTTATTGTCAATCACTGTTTCTAATACTGTATTGCGTAAGTTTTTCAAAGTTTTCTTTGTTGGTCTTTTTGAGAAGCAATGAAATGTTAAGGTGGCGCAAAAAATAAAAACGGAATAGTTGAACAATGATAAATATTACCTTTATAAACGTGCCAAAATATAATACCCAATTTTAAAACAAATTTGTTTTAAAATTACTCATACGTTTTGTTACTACTGGTGGCCACAGAGTACCCCCCCCCCCCGTTGTGATTAGAAGTTCAGGAATAACGATTGGCATTGCTAGGGTTAAAGTAAAAACAGATCAGTAGCATACTATTTAATAAATACTGTGCTTGCTCCTGACAGATTAATGAACTTTCTAGTATTAAGGGGACAAGTTAGTGATTCATGCGCAATTTCAGTATTTGAAAACATAACTTTAGTTGAGGATATCTAAGCTTCTACTACTCAGATCGAAATTTAATATGGGATGAATATTTAGTGATTCATTGTGATTACATTCATATAGAGAACATCAAGACAATTATTTAAAATGGGCATGTAATAAGGCAAAAACTGATAACATGCTTTTGAAAAAATATAATATATATAGTACTCACGGTACAAATTCCTTCTACAACATTCAAGGCTATGTGTTGAAACTTTTTTAGTCCACTAGGCAATGTGTATTCATAAATTTTAACCTAAATGAACTTAAATATCTCTGGCTATATTCAAAATAAAAAAAATATTTAGCTTTTGTAAAATAAAAAAGAAAGAAAGAAAAGTAATTTTTTTTGCACAAATATATATGTTTTTAAATTTTCTGTTTTGGATTTTTCCAATAAAATGGGTTACGTTTGTAGAGTACATGATTCTGGAACTACTGTAAAATTTTCATTCAAATAGGTTCAGTGGTATTGAAAAAAGTGTACCTGAGTTTGAAAAATGTCAAGTTACAGAAAACTACATTTAAAGAAAAGTGTCATCTCTGAAGCCCTCTTTACCCTGTGTGGCGCAGTACTCTGCCATATTTAAATGGGGTAATTTAACGTCTTAAATGTGCGGGTACCCTTACTATATATATAATCATTTTGAAGAGGAAGGTTTCTACTTTTTTTTAAAGATGAAAAATAAAAAATTGACTTTTTGAGCCGAAATCACTACCCTGTCCCCTTAAGGTTAAGATTTTTCTTTTCCGAAATCACGAAATTGAAATTGTAGTACATATGTGTAGCAAGATAGGTGTTAGGAACATCACATTGTAGTTTGTTCCTTAATTATTTCCAAGTTTCTCTGAATTACTTAAAAGTAATAGAATAGAAACTTTGCCTTGTAAATCCTTTTCAACGAAAGAAATTATAAGAAAGCTTACTTTAAGTAAGATAAATTTGAGGTTTTAGCTAATATAACTCATCTTCATTAAATCAGTATGGAAATGTCACGTGATGTGGTGTAAGAGTCTCAAATGTTATACAGAAAACCTGCTGTAAGTTAGGAATTTAAAATAATTTTAAGCTTTGGAATGAAACTTGACTTTGATCAAATTTTATGCAACTATTCACTTAAGTTTCGAAAAATTCTTTTTAGAAACCCGTCCTAGCCATAAGAGCTGTGTACCTTTAAAACAGTAATTGCTATCTGTTCTGCAGTTTGTTGCGTTTATTATGTTTGCACTCGCAAGATCTCCTGCAGACAAAACGGAACAAATAGTCGGGAGGTGTAAACAAACCTAAGCTACTGTGTATCTCTCACGAGATGTGGCTGTAAGAATCAACTCCAGCGCCTTCTGCGAAAGAGCACGGCTAGAGTTTCAATGTATCAACATGAAAACATACGCCCTTGTGGTAGCAATGCTGGGATGTCAAACACATACCTTATAGCCACTTTCTCGTGAAGGGAACACAGTAGTTAATGTGGATATTACGCCTGTTTATGACATCGTGAGCTTCCATGTGCTACTGTTTCCCCTTTCCCTTCCAGAGAGCAGAACTCTCCTTGTATGTTATCTCATCAGAGGCCAACACTAACTTATCTCGGCAGAAAGAAAGAAGTAAGATTCACCTGTTCTAAAGGGAGACACTCGAGGTGCCATATATTCTGTTTATCGTCATTCTGAATTCCTTTTATTTACATAATGGGAGAGAGCTTTGGGGATTCAATATGTACTATACATATATCTTGCAACATGAAACGGTTATACACAGCTGGCTTACCGGGCGAATTGACTCCGTGGTGACGTGAGAGCTTCGTATTGGGAAGGTGCCCGGTTCAATTTCCTTTCATCGTCCTCTCTGAATTTGGGTTTTCCGAGGCTTCTCCTCTTCGGTTTATCTTTTACTACGATTTCCTTTATCACATTTCCCTTTCATTCCGTTTCCACTTCAAGTTTCAAGTGCGATTTCAGGTTTCGCAGTGTGAGGCAGTGCAAGACAAATGGCGCAGTTACTTGCTGCAAGGAAAGGGTATTCCCCATGGGCACCAGAGGATTACTTGTCGTATGTGTTGTTCGTCGCCCATTCTCAGCAGCTCCGACAGTAAGGCCCATCTTCGACGTCGTATTACTAGAGATGTCTGCGCGTCTTTGTGGCCTGTCTGCCTGCTGCTTGTAGCCCCCGTGGTTCCTTCGCTTCATACTTCCTCTTGCGTGAGAGGTGACCACAATAAGTCTGTATAGGTTTCGTTAAGCGAGGTGTCCCCCTTCGTGTTACATCTCATATTATCATATGTCGCGCTGCACCCCTTGTTGGAACTTGGTCTAACAATTTCACTATCAATACCACAGCAAACAGCAGAAAGAGGGATCATCATCTAACCATTGCCCAAGCGCAGTAGTTCAGAATTGAAAACCATTTCACGAAAAAATCTTAAATTCTCTCATAATGAACAGGTTTAAGTGAAACTTTGCATAGAAGTTACAAGTAGCGTGCTTTTAAAACGTACAAATCCTAAACATTTGGGTAATAGAAACTATGTCTTTATACTGGATGAATATAGAAACATTATTAACATCTTTCTTAGCTATCATACTTTCCTAAAGCTTTGAATAGCAATAAGAAGTGGTGTGCTGTAATTACGTAAAAATTATAAATAGTTTTGGATAGCAGAAAGTACCAATTTGTAATGGATGAATTTAGGCAAGGTTAGTAAACTTTTTTTTTCTCTATTTCCATATATCTTGATAAAACTTAGCATAACAGGTACAAGTAGCATGCTGTTATCAATTACACATTTTGTATGTATTTGGATAATACAAACTAAGACTTCGGACAAGATAACTTATCACTTAACAGGTTTTCATGAAACGTGGTGTAAGGAGTTACAGTTACGGTGTTATTGTTATATGCAGATCTTGACTGCAATTGGATAATGGAGGTTATTTCTTTTAGGAAAGACGTCGTCTGTTGGACAATATATGCAACAGAGACTATCAATAAACTCAGATGCATGTGGGAAATATCAACATGTATAAACTGCGCTGCAACACGACGTGAGACATAGAAATAATCTGCTCTCCTAATGTGCTCAGTCATTTTTTCCATGGCTGTACAACGGTATAAATAATATATTGATATCAGAATTTCTCCTTTAAAAGACGGTCCTCACGACCTAGTTATATACGAGCCCTTAAACACTTCACACTCACTCACTCACTCACTCACTCACTCACTCACTCACTCACTCACTCACTCACTCACTCACTCACTCACTCACTCACTCACTCGCTCACTCACTCACTCGCTCACTCACCCACCCACCCACTCACCCACTCACTCACCCACTCACCCACTCACTTACTCACTCCTTTGAAATATACGCAACAATAACACTGAGAAAATTAAAAACAGGAGTCGTGCGTGGTGTAAAAGTCAAAATGAAAACTACGAACGTCAACTTATTTACCTCAGAGGTGAATTCCAAACAGGGTAAGCTGGAAATTATGCAATAATTTATTGAAAGGAAAGAAAACAAAAAAACAAAAACAAAAAAAACAAAAAAAAAACAACACCTTAATAACCTGTTTATTTTATTGAAGTTCTTACTAGATTAAAACTGTACTTTCTTCATCCCCATGAGAGGGAGAGAGAGAGGGAGAGAGTGGAGAGAGAGAGGTTCACGGACCACTGGTACGCCACTGAACAGCGAATTTCAGTTTCTATGGGAAAGGCGCATATTACACCTTATACTCTTGTTCAGAACATAGAACGCTAGTCTAGGTAACCACAAGATAAGCAGTTCTTACCATTCCACAGAAGTTACAAGGGAAGGTTTCGGCAGTCCCTCACGGGCAAAGGCCTGCGTCCTCCACCTCTTCGAATACAAAGGTGTCATAAGTGGGGTGCAGTACTGTAGGTGGGACGTGATCAGCGGTCCCTCCCGAGCGGTTATGAGATCTTAACAACTATGGGCTACTATTTCCCAATCATGTAGCTCCTCAACTGGTACATCAGAGCCCTAACGAGGCTGCGTGCACCCCGGAACTGGTCTGCCAAGGGGAGAAAATCCTCACGCTGGTACTAGAAATCGAACCCGTGTCTCCCACTAGGACCACGCTAAGGGGACGATCCCATTCCTAAGAATACGCAGTGATAATTTAACACAAGATTTGCTCCTACATTCGATGTGTACAGCTGTTTATTAATGTAGTCATCTTTGAAATAATACCAAATAATGTTGCGTTTTAACAAAGTGTTCTTACAAGCATGATAAACTTTTAGGAAGCTTTTGTTTTCTCTGAGGCACTCGTAAATAAAACGGTAACACATTCTACCCAAGCTCGTTGAGGAGCTCTTAAGAAAGAAAGAAATAAAATGACGAAAAATATCTATCTTGCATTCCCTCCCCCTATTTTATAAAAGGACAACTCGATCGATATGGTGCCAGCAGTAAATATAGGCGTCAGCACCGAGAACAAGAAAAATTCTGAAGTGAGAAAGAAACTTAAAATATAAAGGAAGGCGACGGAGAAACGCCTTCACAAAATCTAATCCTCTACTCGGAACGTTTTACAGATGTAAGTAGGTGGCCCAGCAAGAGCAAGGCTTGTTCCCTCACAACACAAAAAACAGTAGGGAAAATAAAAAAGAGAAGTAAAAGCACATGCATGGGAAAGTTTACACGCATGCTTATGCAGAAAGCTGGCGCCAGGAAAGAAAAGCGATATTCTCCGTGATGCATTTATTCCTTTCTCGGAGACTGGCATGAAATCTGACAGAAACACCGTAAGCCATTCTCGATGTTGGAATGTCTAAATCCCTGTATTTCTCAACAAGACTTCGTGCTTCACATGTCAACTTAGCTGGCTGCAAAATGACAATGGCGATAACAATGCTGACGGTGATGATACCAAAGTGATCATAACAGCATGGTGGTAGTGCACTCCTGCTGTAATAATTACCAAAATATCCCCTAAAATCGCCAAAATATGAAGCTAATGTGCTGGACTAACATAACTTTCTCTACTCTTGTACTAACTATTCTTGTAAATTCTTATTCCTCTATCTTCTTCACCTTAGCCGAGATAAACATTTGCCGAAATTATCTTATTGCATATTTTCCTGTAGGTACAAGGAGAATATGGCAATACAGAAGGTTTTGAGCTACAGTGAAATCTTTTAAAACTGGTCGGTATGTGAAGGCTCTGAAATTCGGTTTGCACGGCCAAGACATAAAAAGCTGAATAACTACCTTCCACATAAGAAAAGTTTAAATATTGCAAAATTCACACAAATAACAAGGAATATCTCCAAAATGGTTCGCTTCACAAAAGGTGCATTTGGGCATACCTTGAGTGTTTGTGTATAGTAAGATTCGGTCTACTCTTACGGTTTTCCAGATATACAAAAGTCATTCAGAGTAAACAGAACGATATAGACCATAGCCAGAAAATTTAAAACATGCACTTCATTTACATATAAAATATCTTAATCAAAATCGTGAGAGCCATTTGTGAGAAAATAAAAGTTTTCGAAATATTTCGAAACATGTAAAGGATAGTTTAGGGTGGAGGTATTTTGTTCAAAGTCGTTGTGTAGCATCCTTGAAAGATATAAAACCTAAATACCAACTTATGCTTTTTCGTTGGATTCAGGGGGCTTCAATTTCCGGTGAAATCTCCACTTCAAAATTTTCGGTCGAATTGAATACATCTCCCACCTACTCTATGTGATAGAGAAGGTAATAATGCATATAGTTTTAATAGTTACATATGAAATAACTGATAAATTGTCAGCAAATTTGTACTGGATAATAACATGCATTTTCAGATGGTCAAACTTGGATCTTCGGTTGTCAGCAGGTACAGCCTTATACTAGGGGAAACTTGTTTTTACATCCCTATGCAATGTGGGCAAACTTGAAATAAAGAAAATCATTAGTAAAAAATATTGCTTCATTTTCATTGACCTCTGCTGTTTTGCCACAAAGAATGTCACCAATTTTACACAATGTTGCAGGATTTTCTTCAAGCATACGACGCAGTTTTTCCCTAACCGTGTCAGCTGCTTTGCCCATGCACTCGATAACTCACTGTCAGTTTTCTTCATAATGCTTAATGTACCACACAGTTTTATGGCGAGTGATGAACTTTGATATCACAGAAAACTTTGCCTTCAGCACTTAGGCTAAGTTTCTTGAAATGGTCAAAATGAATGGTCAAATGAAGGTGAATCACTTTCGTCGAAGTTATTGAAAATCTTCTCAATCTCACAGTAATTAATGCAATACCAGTCTGCACCATCAAGCCAAGTCCCTCAACTAGTTACATTTGGGCTGAGGGGGAAAGGGTGAAATTGTGTTTACAGTACATAACTAAAGATATGCTCTTATTCGTATATTAATATGGGAAAATTTGCATACCTATGACCAATGAAAGCTATTCATTGTGTTCATAAATGTTGGAAATATGCTTAAATTAACTTCATCATGGAAATATAAGGCAGGATAAAAGTATAACATGTCATAAATATCCGAATAGCAATGATAAAATATTCGTCCAACTTGCAAATTGGAAGCGTATGCAAGTTTTAGAGTGATATGATGGGCTTTTAAAGATACGTTAAATGAATCAGGTGTGAAACCGAGCGAAATGGCTTCGCGGTTTAGTTCGAGCGTCGCATTTAGGAGTTCAAGGGTTCGATTCCAGTGGTCGGCTACTGTGGCCATTGGTTTTTCGTAGTTTTTACTTTTTGATAAGGCAAATGCTGGGCTGATTCCTTTTCTACCAAGAGTTCCCTTCCTATTCCTCCATTTCCTATGATTAAGTCTTTTCTAATTTATGGACGCTCCTTAGCTATTGTGGTACTCAGCATCGCGTTCTATATTGGGCGTGAAAGACCACTTTTTTCCCTCAGAAGTCTCTTTGACAGGTTTGAGATTCCCTTACGTGCCGCAAACTTACGACTAGGAGCCACCGACTTTACTTCCCTTCCGAAACAAGCCGTACCAGGTATTTTTATGCCCGAAGAAATCCACCACCCTCCGCCGGGTTTGAAGCTGCGACCTTGAAGAACAGGCTCCTGTCATTTCGCTTCCCCTTGCATGATTCAGTTCGGCTTAGGAGCTGCGAGGTATTGGTCAGTATCCGATTCTTCTCGGCCTTGTCATGTGGTAGCCTTCTCTAAACCACCTCAGATGGGTTGAGTTCTCCCTGATTCCACCGGAGGGAAGCATTTTCTGAGCAGCCTGTCGATGTGTCAGGACCATAAAGTTTGAAATCGTTAGGGATATTTGCGCGCCTCTGTTCAACGGTTTGCCTGCGCCCTTAATTCAAAATTCCAGGTTCGAAACCCGGTAATAGTGCTGAGATTTCATAGCTTAATTCCACCTTCCACTTTAGTTGCTTCATATGACAGGTGTGAAAGCAACATTACAAAAGCACAGTTTCAGGAACCCTGTATTTTTGTAGATGTGAAATCAACTTTAGAGTGTTTACGTTATAAACTAACACACAAAGTTCCCGCACACTCTGTCTTATGGTTTTGAGGGAATTAATTATTCCATTTATTTACAATGCGAAAATACCTTAGTATTCAAAATACTCCATGCGTATCAAGAACTAACAGTTTTATTATTTTATAAACTCTAATCGCCCAACAAACACCATCAATCTCTGGCAGGAAGAAAGTAAAGTATGTAACTCTTTTTCCCTTTTTGATGGACATTGAAAACTTTTTAAAAACTTTTTTGGGGTATTTAATTCTTTTTAAAGCCAAACAAAATTCTCAGATTTTGAAATAAGGGAGTGAAGTTGAAGCCCCGTAAGTGGAGCATATACAGGAAAAGTTCTAAGAACATAGCACACAATTTAACGCGCATGGAGCAGATAGCGTATTATAAATGTAAAGTCGAGAAAAAACAATTTTTTCTTCAGACATGCATTGTGATGGGTCAGATTACCAATTTGGCCTAACCCTGCCCTAATGTATATGTCACACCTTCCCAAATTCTGTCTCTCTCCTCAAATTCGTAGCTTAACCACTTCTTTCCACTGAATTCAGTTGTTTTTGAGCCCTTTTTGGCCCATATTTTGTTCAAATACTGCCGAAAATTGAAGCAGAAAAGCGGCGTTTATATGTAGCATACGTGGCATTTAAAGAGTTTGATAAACCTTTAAAAATGGCGGAATCTAAAACATTTTACTTCCAAGCGATGACTGAAGGTTTGATTATTTTTCGTTCATTTTTCCGTCCCAGGGTTCCTTAACGAATCCATTTATACAGATACAACGGCAGAGTGTAAGAATATTGCAAATGGCCCTAAAGTCCAAAGAATCGGAATTTACCCAATATGTGTCGACGTTCAGTAGAGCTAGAAGGCCAATCGAGAAACTAAAAACATATCTCAATTCCCGAATATGTCCCGTAATATCATTATGAAAATATCTTTCATAGGGATCGATTGGGAGAAAAGTGAACCAGTGTTAGCATTTAGAAGTGCAATGCGGTACCTTGGCTTGGAGAAAAAAGACAACGTTGGGTAACGAAGATTTAGTGTAAAAGCCTCGCTAAGATACGAGAGCGTTCACACATAGGGGGAATGATGGACTTACTGACGCAGAAAGGTCACATCTGCAGGAAGATGTGCCAGCCAGTTGCACAACTGCTAATCTCCACAACATTAGGCAGCTACAGCCTGGCGTGCACAGTCAGGAAATAAAGTAATGCATTACAAAGGCCACACATATGCACCCTTATGTTATACTTCAGAGAACAAAGGGGAAAGCCACAGATTCCTGATGACCCAAATATCGATTCAACTATAGTTAAGGTACCTTAGAAACCTCTATGACCAGGAATTAGTAGAAACACTGTGTTAATATTTCTCGATTTGATATTTTTTCCTTCAGTATCCTGTCATGCAATACCAAGAACAGGCAGATGAGTGCTTAAACAGTTAGCTTCAAGGTGTTTACATATCTATACCAGGCATCGGCAAACATGTACTCAATGAGGTATCGGTATGACGTGTCAACATGCAACCCGCAATGCACATGACGTAATGTAGAACAGGGGATGGCATTGACCTTCGTTTAGAGTCAGTACTGGACTCGCTCGCTACAGAGTACAATAAGGAATAGTACACATACTTGAATCCAGCTATTTTGGTCTACGATACTTTAGGTAGGCCTAGATATTTGAGCAATATATTTCAATTCACTTCTGTTTGCAATGTGCCATGAAAATCTAGTGATATATCACAAGTAGCCATTCTCAGTATAGCACGCAAATTAACATCTGTTAATCGCGATACAAGATTTTTTTTTTTTGATTCAGTTTCTTTTCTTCTACACATTTCTTAAATGCTTGAAATAATTCTGTCCCTGTTGTATGTCCCCTAAGTGGAATGACTTCAAGCATATATTCTTGTATCGAGGGGTTGTTAGTAACTCCACGAGTGAAAATTACCAATTGTGCTGTGTCAACGTTGTCAGTGCTTTTATCCAACGCGAGAGAAACGCCTATAAATTCATGGACCTCGGTTTGTAGTCTTTTTTCGGCTATTTCTGCTATTTTATGTATCCTTCTCAGTATGGTTCGTGGTGATAATGCAATATTACATTGTTCAGGGCAAATTATGTTCGCAACTTTACTTTCACATTTTTTATGAAATCTCCATCACTTAAACACCTCAGTGACTGAGCAATCTCCAAAGCAACAGCATAGCTGGCGTGAAGTTGTCTATCAGTTATAATATTTGAATTAATATTAGGTGTATTATCTGAATATTGCTCTTTGAGCTGTTGCAGTTGGTTAGTCCAATCTAGACCTGAAAAAAAAAAAAAAAAAAATGAAATGCATAAAGAACAGTACGTCAGTGTTATGCTACTTTAAATCGTAGTGTAAATTTATGAATACATGCTTGTCTATAATTTTATGGTGATCTTATGACATGTATCATAATGCCGCTTGATGTTCCATTGATGAGTGCCTCTTTGAACTTTAGAGCACAACAAACACCTTACGTTCCTTACATGATGAGAGAAGAAATCATCAAAGTGCTATTCTAGATATCAAATGTAATAGAACAGGAATAATTAAATGTACTCTAATTCTATGAATAAATAAACTAATATCCTTCAAAGTTATAAATAAAGAAGTTTATCTAATTACACTTTGACAGACATGTTTAGAAGTGCAGGTAAATATGACAGGACAGTTCGCCCGTGATTGGTGTGTATGTAGTGCCAGTTAAGGCTGCGAGGGGGAGGGGGGGGGGGAGACAGAGTGAGCGCTGCCCCTGACACGTCATAGTTGCGAGGCCTCATTGAGTACATGTTTGCCGATGCCTGATCTATACAACAGTGGCCACGAGTCACTGATGGGCAGGTAAATACGGTCTGGTAAGTGCTGTCTGCAAACGTCAAGAGACAACTAGGGATGGGGTAGTTAATAACCTGCAACATCACTACAAAAGGTCCAATAACAGTTTAACAATTTCCTTTCGTCCTGGTTTTAATGCTTAGAAATTCCTGATTGATCATGTCTGAGGCAACATCGAAAGACCTGTACAGACCTGAACCATGAAAGAGGAAGGGAAATATATGAAATGAAGGAAAATAAATTTGTGGTACAAAAGCAACTCACTAACTGCTGTTTTTAGCCTCCTTATATAATGCGGATGACGTCAGAGGGACCTTTATTGAGTCCTACACACACACACCAGAAACAACGTAACCATGTCCTTCTCGAAGGCGCTAGAAAAGATCCTTTTGATCCTGACGCTTCAATTCTTGTTAGTCACGCGAGACAGCCTCAGCTTGAATAGCCTTTGCCCGCTCGCAGGCACGGCATGTGATGTGAAGTATCTTTACCCCTGCAGCCGTTCTTTGTTCAGCACCGAGCCCAACGTCACAGTATTATAGTGTTCTCGCTTCGGCAAGTCACAAAACATTGTTGGAACATTAATTAATTGTGATAGGCACTAAGATACGCAAACGTAGTAGTCCTTAATATTATCTCAAAAATAATTCTAAACAAAATTCTTCCAGTGAAATACAATTTTTTCACTCTAGTTACCTTAACCATACGTTTTCTACTAAGAAATAGAACCATTTTATATCCTTCTGAATTTTTTTTGATTTAACATCAGAATAAGAATAAAATTCAACGATTTACATCACTCGTATCCACTGGAGAACCAGTCGTTACCAAAGGTAAGCTGGGCAGTTAGTCTGGAATTATCTGGAAAATTTCTTATGTCAGAGACAAATTCGCTTCCAGCTCCAGAAAGGACTATTGAATTTCGAGATTGCTTTTGTATCTGGTTAGGGTTACGGTTTACGAAAGGAAATCGCTAAGCCTGTCAGAACAAACAACTTCATCGATTGCGGTCGTTACAGATACGGCCTGCCACAGCCGTCGTTCCTCCTGCATCTGGATTAATGACATTCTGCTAAATAATCCCTCCCAAAATTGTCTCCGAATGGATCTCTCCCTACATTTTAGGAACCAGCTGGAGTGAACATGATCGTGAAGCTCAGAACTGTAGTCTTCACGCTCTGGGTTAGTATTTTAACCCATTAACGCCCAATTTACTTTTTTCCCTCAAAAACTAAGAAAAACATATGTATTTTATTCGTTTAGCATACAATACGTCAACAATATATTTTGTTTGTCTGTTTATTCATCCAGTGTCCCAAAATCACACTGTCTATAAATAGATCGCTGGGCGTTAATGATATCAAAATATACTGTATGATGAATACATTTCGGTCAAGTTCATGCGCGCTACCAACTGCGCTACGGAGGCGGTCGACCCCTAGCATCACCGAACCTTATTCTATAACTTATATTACAACGGCGAGGGGGGTACTTTAAAATTAGGTGTTACGTCTTGTTATGTTTATAAAGGCAATATTTAACATTAACTATTCCTTTCTACCTTTTTTACATCACTCACGTTATATTGGCGGGACAGTAGTTTCTGAGAACCTGAAATTTTATTCTTTCTCAAAAAAAACCAAGAATAAAAAATTTGAAACAAATACGCTATTCAGTAGCAGCGATTGAGAATGAATATTAACTGCACGTGTTTAATAACAAAAATTTAAAAAAAAGTTTGAAAAATTACAGAAGGTGGCCATAAAGTAACCCCCTCCTCCCCACCCCGGCCTTGGTAATACGAGGTTAAGGTTTTTTATACTGTTATTGTCTATTGTCATGGACGAAGCAACCCAGTTCGAGCCTGGGAACTTCCTCTCATCGCTCGTCCTCACTGATAAGCAAATGGAGCAAAACGAAGTTAGCTCACGCCACTACCGGCGTATCATCGGAATTGTCCCGTTGCGTTATGGAACTATTTTAACGCGAGGGGGCATCTGCTTACGCATAAGACGGATGAGTTGAGCCACCTGGTATATATTAAAAGGTTTACAAGATAATTAAACTGTGTATCTTAAGTTTTGTGGGAAGAGCCTGTGAACTCGTCTTCAACGGGAAGGAGTTTTATGTAATCTGGTGTAACTGGTAAACCTTAAGCGATAGACGAAAAATTAATTATCTAAGAAGGAGTTAATTGATCTGCAATAATGTTTCTGTGGCACAAGTTGCAATACATTTATTATATCAATAGAAACCGCTGTATAAATAGACACATTACACATTTTGATAGGTATATAAAAGAACAGTATTCAAAATGTTACAAACAGGATGCTACACGCCGGGCTTAAAATTCGATATTCTTTTCATGCAATCGCGAGAAAAAACTGAAAATCAACAGGACTTCAAAGGAATTACATGTTTATTGATGGAAACCATTAGTAATAAATACCTCAGAATTGGATTATGCCACAAGAAAGTTATTTGAAGTAAATTGTGGTTTTAAAGACATTACGGTTTTGTGTAATGTGAAATGTCTATCACTTCGGTTCATTGCTCATACATTCTTTTACCTAAGGATGAGGCTAATACGCAGGCATTCCGATATTCTTTGTGCTTACAGTATGATAAAGAGCTTGTGCAAAAATGACAAGGAAGCAAAGAAGAGGAATGTTGTGTTAAAGATGGGGGACACAGTCATTCATTCCTTTCTCTGCCTCAATGAGCCTCTGCTTGCCAACAAATGCGACCATTCACTTTTCAAGCCCCCACTTCTTACCGCATTTACGTCGCTTCAGAAGCAATTCAAACGTTAGTTCTCAGAAATGCCACAGTGAAAATGAAAACGAAATACCTACCTTCTAAAATTGCTTTGATTTCATGCACAGTCCTTCAAAATCGAGCTATAAGCACTGCAATAAAATACTAATTCCCATATTAATACTAAGCAGAGGCATGTTTGACTCTTTTAGTGCTAGGAAAAAGTTTTTAAAAAGACTTCAAAACTCTTTGTTCCATTGTTATAGCACCCAAAAATTCAGTACCGAGAGTTCACCGGAAATACACGGCGAAAGCGTGCGCGCCCCTGTGCGTGTGTGTGTGTGTTGTTGTTGTTGTTGTTGTTGTTGTAGTGTTTAACGCCCGCTTTTACTACTACGGCACCGCAGGCGGTGACACTGATGACACATGGAATGAAGATGGAGCACCGGTGGAATGAGATGGCGGGGGAAACCGGAGCACCCGGAGAAAACCCGCCCTGACGCCACTTCGTCCAACCACGAATACCACATGTGGGTCCCTGGGATCGAACCCGGGCCGCCTAGGTGGTAGGCGAGCACGCTAACCGCTCGGCCACGGCGCCGCCATGTGTGTGTGTGTGTGTGTGTGTGTGTGTGTGTGTATGTGTGCGCGTGAAAGAGAGAGAGAGAGAGAGAGAGAGAGAGAGAGAGAGAGAGAGAGAGAGAGAGAGAGAGAGAGAGAGAGAGAGAGTCTGCTCCAAATATGAGACATCCCAAACCACATTTTTCATGTTTCGAAATTCAAAAGTGACACTAACAACTTTGATAAAAATGCCTTATACATTTACATGGCAAATGAAATATGTATTTTGAATTTCATGCGAGTAGACTCTTGAGTCCTGATTATTCAGAAGGAATTATGTATAATTTTGTATAACTGGTTTACGCCAAATGTTAGACTCAAAACCATAATCTCTTTGAAACCACAGTTTACTTCAAATAACTTTCTTGTGGCATAAGCCAATTCCGAGGTATTTATTCCTTTAGAATGGAATTGAGTAATTGATGCTTTTGTTTATTTGTAATAGTTTTATTATAACTCTACGCCATAAATGAGCAATCAATTACGCGAAACTTCAGAGAATTATAGTAAAAGTAACAATGAAGCCCATTGGATTCACAGGGCCCCCTTCCAAAAATATAGTCTTCCTCTTCTTCAATTTCCAGGACTTATAACCCTGGACACAACGCCTTGGGTCAGTGATCTGTCGAGGAACCCGAGCAGGATGTCTCAGGTGGTAACGTCTGTGGCTCACATTCGGGTCGCGGGTTCGATCCCCGTGACCGCGCACTCTGACATGGGTTTTCCGTGGTTTGCCCATGTCACTTATGCGAATGTTGGGGTACATTATTTCATACCACGGTTTCCTTTCCATCATTTCCTTTCATTCCATTTCCTTATCTCTCAGTTGGAGTGTTGGCAGTGCCGGGCCGATGGTGCGGATGATTGCACATGGTAACAGCTGTTCTCGGCGCTAGATGACATTTGACCGGCCTTGTCCTCCGTCGGGGGGACGCTCAGTGCGACACCGGAACCGCGGTGTGATGGCAGCTTGGCGGGGCCTGGCGCCGGGATGAAGAGATCTCAGCACTTCTTAGGGACTTCCGCGCGTCTCTGTGGCCTGTCTGGCTGCGACCCTGTGTGGCACCTTTGGTTCCCTCATTTCATCCCTGCATGCTGGGGCGTGGTAGCCACAATAGATCTGTGTAGGTCGAAGTGCGCGAGGTGTCCCCCTTGTCTGTACCCTTTACCCTTCAACCTGTCGAGCAGCAAGCAAACTTTGGATCACAGCAAACGCACGATGAGTTCAAGCTTGGTATCAAAGTTCACGATCGAGGAAAACAGCAACAAATCCTTTGGTCAAATTGGTTGCTCCTGGGAATTTGAAGCCTGGACCTCCGGAATTCGCACGTCCCACGACACACCTTCTGTTGCGTGTGTAATGGAGGGGGATACCTCGCCCACTGTGACCCCAGTGTGGATCTATTGCGGGCTACCACCCCCTCCCCATGGCGAAGGGATGAAGCGAAGTGAGATCGGAAGGCACGTCGGAGAGTGGACCCAGCGATGCCACCAGAGACGCATGGAAGTCCCTAACAGTTCCAGATACACCACCTTACTCGTTTAAAAGTCAGTCAGGTATTTTAGAAACATAATGAGAATATCGCTTCAGAATCAAACATTTTGAACTTTGGAAATAATATATCCACCTAAAATGTAGTATCGTATATAAAATTTATGTTCTCCATATAGGACGAATTTAAAAAGGACGAAGAATGATTTGGCAGTGCTCGTACATAGACTTCCTCCACAATAAAGGAGGCCAGAATAATTTGTTATATATTCAATACTAATAGTGGTCATTGCTGCTGCAATACCAAATATAAATGGGCGTCAATGAACACTGAAAACAAAAGAGAACGCCATTAAATTCGCGCTTAAAACGGCTAACTCTATTCATAAATTGCAGCTATATTGTGTTGGTTTTGAATCAGGGACTAACAAGGGTCTCAAATTTAAACACGTACCTACAAAGAATGGCAGTTATTGTGTCCATGGACTTTGGGTACACCACAGCGGTTGAAATGCTCAGATGAAGAAAGTATAGCGTTCGTTTTCCATTGTTTTAGTCATACTTATTGTTAACGCTACAGTTCCTGTAGAGTATAACTTCCACTGTTAGTTATTTTGCATCTGAGATACATGGACCTTAGAGACAAATTGTCGAATGGAATGGCCCTGGCGGTAGCGTTTGTGGTCCGCATTTGGGAGATGGGTTCAATTCCAGCCTTGTGAACCCGGTATTTAAATACATAGTAGGTCTACATTTTTGTATTTGGAATAATACTTATATACAAATTTACTTCATATTAAATAAAAAATGTTTGATTATAACTAATTGTTCAACAATCAATGTTATCGCTTTAGTATTGTAAAAATGGCAAAAATCCGGTCCCGGTACTAATTACTTACAATACTTTATTGTCCTCTAAAATTTTACTACAAATACAGTTTTGTTTTCGTAGTTAGCACGGTCAATAGCATTTCCTGCTATCACAACTCACAACTGTTCTTCTCATAACCTTGCTCTGTCCTTTCTGAGTCTTTCTTCACTTTCTCTGTCTCTTATACACTTAACGACGGGGTTACTATCACCCGCGGCGACCGACATATCTTCCGGGACGACATACACGCACAGTAGTCTCACACGCGCTGACACACTGACCCACATTTTCCCGTTGCGCTAACGCACTCACTCACTCTCCTCTACTGCTGTTTGATGTATATTGGGGATGACGTCACACGGCTTTTTGAGAAGCTCTCCACAGATACGCACAACGCAATGACTCAGTTAGAAGTCTCGCGAACCTTCTCGACCACTTTCTGTTCCTACCACTCCACTTGTCACACCAGTCGGGCGAGGCAGCCAGGCCTTTAACGTCTCTACCCGCTCGCCGGCCCGGCATGTGGTGTGAAATAGCTTGGCCCCGTCCATCCATTGTTGTACGCCGACCCCAACGTCGTAGTACGTTGTTCGACACCTGTAATGCGCAGAGGCGGAAGACGTAGCGGCCAGGTGCTAAGCCTTGAACCGGAAAGGGCTGTTGTGGCGTGGTATTAATTAATTTGATGTTATTCATGATCATAATTAGGGCTCGGAAGTTCATGCCCTAAAAACACTGAAATATGCATGCAAATATGCTCTTAAAAACTTGAGAATATGCCAAGAAATATGCACTATTTAATTAAAACAATGTCCCTCTGCAATAGACAAGACGAAATAGTATAAATAATAAATAAAGTTACCTTATTCCTTAGAGGTTGAAGCAGAAGTGGTCCCGCTGCTAGTGTTAACTGCTATATTGCAGTTCACAACCAACACTTTGCACAACTTTTCAACTGTAAAGCATTGTCTGTTGTCTCGCAAAACACTTTTGTAACGTGAAAAACTTCTCTCCACGTCACAAGATGTTATCGGGGCATATTTAAATGATGTTAACTGCTTCACACACACACACACACACACACACACACACACACACACACACACACACACACACACACACACACACAGACAGACACACACACAGAGAGAGAGAGAGAGAATCAAGTCTCTTGGTGAGACATGGTTTTCTTTTGAGGATGTCTCGAATATCTCGCTGTTTATAACCAGAATTTTTTGAAATTAGATAATTCACTTTCTCTTTCACTTTTTGTCCTATGCTACCAGGAACCGATCTTTTTCAAGGACAGTAAGTGATTCATGCAAAGGAGATCCTACAGCTTCCAATGCCCTTATGGCGGTTGGTAAGAAAGAAAAATGGGCAGATATGAAACCAAGATCCTCTTTTAACCCAGTGCCTGACAGAATATTTTGCACAGTTTCTATTGATGAAACATCTTTCAAGTCCAATGAATTAATAACCTCTTCGGCTATTTATATGTGCTCAGCATAATATAAAACTGCATCGATCCATGTTCCCCATCGATTAACACTGGTGCAGGAAGAAGTCAGATATTAGGTGCTGTTGATCTAAACAACTTAACTCTTTTAGGAGATTTAACAAAAATTATCTTCGTACTGGACACAAATCTATCTACCAATGGGAAAGAACCATTGTCTCAGAAATGCTACCAATATGAAAAATATTATACAGATGAAAAAATAAAAAGAGCATAAAAATCATTAAAATATGCAATATAGGGGCAATAATTTTGAAATCTTCGTGAATTGCATCATCATGTGCAGTACTGCCAATATGAAAAATATTATCCAGATAGAAAAAAGTAATAAAAAGCCATAAAAATCATTAAAATATGCAATATGGGTGCTATAGTATTGAAATAATATGCATTTATCAAGAATCAAGAAAATATGCAGTTATACGCACCATAAAATCATGTCCAAATAACTGAAAATTCCGTAATTCGTGCACATAATGTAAAAGCATACATTTTTAACTCCTATGAAAAAGCATGCAAATCCATGAACTTCCTAGCCCTAATTATAATTTAGACCAAGTATATCTGTATCGTTTGCACTTGAAAAATACGGATAACATGTTTAGGATATTCATTTTCTGAGAAGCAATTAACAGAAATGCAGAAAACGAAAAGTTAATAAGTAATACAAATAAAAACACATCCTTGTAATGCCTATGTAATCAGAATCAAGTGGGAAGATTGTTTGCTAGCTAAGTTGGATTTAGAGAGCAGAATTTTATTTCTGTTGAATTCATGTATTATACCACATAAGCCCACTGGTCTGTTTTAATGTGGCATATTGGGGTAATTTCAGTGCAGATATTAGATGTGGTTTGGCCTTAAGAGAGCTACTGATCCGTGCTCTGGTTTGAAACGCCTGTCCTATCGCATAGACGTGGAATATCTGCTGCCTGGATTGCGGTTTCTCCTGACAGACCTATCGGATAGATTTGTGAAAATGGGCACGAATGGTCAGAACGACAATTTAGGCTTTTTAAGCGTACTATTAGGTCCAATTCTCAACTATAGTTTTCCTGTAAATATGTTTTATATCACAGCAAAATGAGAGACCTGCTTGATGATTTAAATAACCCTGAGCGGAGGGGTGATTTTGCATTTGATTTCTTTCTTTTTTTTTTCCTCACATTTCTTACAGTCTTACCTAGTTGATTGATGGATTTTGCAAACTTTGTTGCATATATTTTAACAAGTTTCCATATTATGCATTATAAGTAAATGTGTGTATTATTTTATGAAAAAAGTGTAAGCATAACATCAGGGTAGTCAATATGGGCGAGTTTTCCATTGATTTGTTTTCTCGGTTGTAACATTTGGACATTTCTCAGTGTTTAAAATGTTCCATACAATGAAACATTTAAGCGAAACTTCGGAAATAGTTTCCCCAGTGCATACTGAGTAAAACTTGCAATGCAGTTATTAGGTATAAGGCAAGTGTGTTAATTCACGCCCATATATCTGTGGCACACACAGGCACTCATGCACACATACCCAATACGCAGATTTAAGCATACTCGCAAGGGTATGAAGGGTTTTCTGTTTTGGTATAGTGGACCCAAAACAATACTTCCGGTGACTACTTAATCTACAAGTAAAACTGTTGCGAAAAAATGAAATACTACTGGAAAGCATTATGGCAGCATTTTCGTACTTGCCTCTTCTAGTTTAGTGCACATGAACCATAACCCACGAAATGCCGGGCAGTGACAACGTAAACAAAGCCTTTTCTTATGCCCACTCAATCAAATGACGTACAGTGGCGTACATAGTAAACGTGTACCTATAGATGAGCAGTAAATTTGAAATTTCACGGGGGTTTACACGAAGATACGTAAAAAAGACTATAAAATAAAATAATTGAAACATATGTGACAGACTGAAAAAAAAAATAATTATACCATCCATACATTTATACATAAACATTATTATTTTCGTAATCTGTTGCAGCCAGGGTAGCCACTAAATTGCACATTGAGATATATAAATGGGTAAAAAAATCAATTATATGTGCTAGATTGAATAATTTACTTACACTGTTCAGAAATTTACACATAAACATTATTCTTTCCGTAACTTGTCGCAATATATGGAAATATAAATCACCAGTGTCTCAAGAACAAGACTTGTATAACACACCTTACTCGTGATGTTTTCTCCATCTGTAGAGATATAATTTTAATCTAGCTCCTCCACAAGTTTTATATATCCATTTAGAATTAAAATTCTGCATTTGAGACATATGTAAATATTTATTTTAATTGCACAATTAATCCAAAGTTAGATTCCTTATCCGTCTTTACTTTACTATACGATGCTGTGCGTAACACAGCCAGTGCTGGACCTTGTCCTAATGTCCGTGTGATCTCAACATGCAGTATTCTCCTGGGACCTCCCTCTAATTATAACTAAACGTGTTTTGACAACTCTTGATTCACACAAGCAGCTTTAGTGGCCAATATTGGCCTTGTGTAGTGGGGAAACATTGTCTCCTTAGGATAGCAATTGATATGTAAACATCCATAACAGTGCCCATGGAGTAAACTTGGGAAATTGTGATTTATCAGTAAGTGGTTGAATTAAAACCAAGAAGACTCTTTTCTCCTCCATAGCTTCAAAATAAATGTTGCAGGAGAAACTGGAGCAGAGAAAAGGATCATCTACTGTGATACAACAGTTTCTAAACTCGTAGTCTATATGCTTAATGGAGCATTTTAATTCAGTAGCTTAATGTTATTTTGTTTCTCATTAAGTAATCGCTTGCTTGCTAGACGTGTTTGCCCCTTTCATTCGCATCTTTACCATGGTTTTGCATCATTTAATGCGAGAGAGTGTGCTTGCCTCAAAGATGAAAGCGAGCTGTAATGAAAATATGTTGGGGCGCCCAACTCTCTAAATGAAAGAGATGCGGTGGACCTAGCGATCGATATATGTTTATTTGAAATACCCTGAGAGCACTCGTTCTGCTAATGTAGAGTGAAATAGAGCACTCCTAAGGCTTATGCTAATTGGACATGTATTGGAGAAGAAAAAGTAGCTTACACAAAAAGAGTAGAATATAATCGTCTGAAAACCCACACAAAATTTTCCCCCTGTGCCACAAAATGTACGTACAGTGCCAATGAACAGCTTTTCTACCCTTTCCCTTTTCTTACTGTGTATGCTTTTTTGGTTCAGTTTTTGTTATTTAAGTTAATCTATCTGAGGAATTTTCAATAATTTCAGGTCACGAGATTTTAATACCGAAACTAGAAGTTTATGTAGAATATGTAGGCCACAATTCGTAGGTAGTTTAAATCAGTTTCAGAGGTATTGATTCTTTTATTTACTTTTTGCTCAACAGAATGCAATCATATTTTAAGAAATAAATGTTTATAATGACCATATTAATAAACGGTGTACTTTAACGTAACATTAATAAATTAATTAATACATTCACAATACGTTACAATAAACCACTTCCAAACAATTAACCGTCACAGAAAAAGAAGAAGGAAAAAAAACAACAACGAACAAACGAATTCAATTACATAACACTTATAAGAAGAGAACCATGTAATACCTTGTTGCACATGAGGGAGACAATGTTGACACAGACATGATTCGTCCACTGATATCGGTCGCGAAACGACCTTTGGACTCCTGAAATCAACTAAGGAAGGGGGCGTGTACCGTTTTGTTGCATAATTACACGACGAAAGATTCATAAATCACAGGGATTCACGAATCCGCTTTTGCTTACCTCTGCTTTAGAGTATAAAGGGATCTTCAAGTAGAGCTGTGCCAGGGAAAGGTCTACACCAGGGGAAGACAACTTCGGGCCGTGTGACGTATTTAAACGAGGAGCCAGCTGTACCAGCTCGTGTGACGTCAGGCGAGAGCAGTGTGTAGCTATGCTGCCTAGATCAGCGGTGCATGTGTTCAGTTCCCCGTGTTTCACACCAGTTTCAGACCAGGCTTCAAGATGTAGAAACATTGTCAACTACGTTTCAGATCTTTGCGACCCCGTATTCATTGGATGTTAACAATGTTTCTAGCAGGTAGCAAATTGAATTGATAAATTTACAGTGCGACAATTTGCTGAAGGACAAATATAAACACAAGGGAGACTTGGCTAATTGTTATAAGAATGTTCCTCAAACCAGATTTCTGAGGTTATATGCCCTTGTTGCACGGGTATTATGTATGTTTGTTTCTACGTATGTGTGCGAACAATTCTTTTCGGTTATTAACCTTTCTAAGTCAAAATCCCGAAGCATATTGTCAGATCACAATCTAAGATGCAGTCTTCGGTTACAAATGTGCCGTACATTACGCCCTAACATTGACAAACTAGTTAAAGAAGAGCGAAATGACAAATGAGAGGAAATGTCCACCTAATTGTTCTGTATAGCTCTCCTCTTGTTCAGGCAAAATAGCGTTATAACATGACTGTTCAGATAAACTAGAATATACGAGTATATATAGCATAAAACCGAAATATAATTATTTATAATATGTGAGCATTCCGTAATTGAAACAGTCAGCATTAAAATTACGATGTCCCGTATGCCATTTCCTCTTGCCCGCTGTGACGTCACACGTTCAACTGGCTTTCGCTGGGAGCATGTGAACTGAGTGAGCTTACGTCACAGCAGCATTACCTGTGTTCCCCTGATCTACACCCTTCAGATATCCTATTGCTCAGTTCACTCACTCTTAAAACTCTTGCATCAGCGACACTGCCTGGCTAATTTCCACAAACGTAGTACAATTCTAAATTTGGTCCACATACAAGCATTACATTCAAAGAGTGTTTACCACAACGGTCAACAAAAGCCGGTTCGTACAGTTTTGATACATCAATGTTGATTAGGGTTCCATCCAATGTTCCACACACTGCAGGCATACCTCCAACTTCCCGGAATCTAACGACTACTTCCCCATAGTTAGCTAGCCAACGTAAAGAAGAGTGTCATTTATACCATCAATAACCGTACACACAATTATTCTGCATATCGTGGCCTTCGAAACGCCATGCATATTGGATATACAATGATACTGTGCACCACTACCTAGCCAGTGAAGAGCAATACAATTAGAAGTTGTGGTTTTGAGGTTAGAGCTTCAGTCCTAGCAGTGGGATGCTGCAAACGATTTCCGGTCTTATCAATTACGTGAAAATACACTGTAGCCCAGCCTAAATCGTTCATTAAATTCTTATGCTTCCTCCATTAATTCGTAGTCAATTCTTGGCCTAAAATGTCTTGGCCTTTAATATTTCTTCATCAATCCTTGTGATTCAAACAACCCTTTTATTTACTTTTGACCTAGTATACTTCATTTGTTTTTTACTAATATATTATTTTATTAATCAAAATTAACTTGTGAAAAACGCTAATATTATTAGTTAAATATATTACTCTTTTTGTTTATGAAACAATTTAATAATATTTTAATTCTTAATATTATTAGTTTGTACATCAATACTTAATATTTTTATGAAACAGACAACTAATATTATTAGTTAATATTGTTACCTTCTGACTAATAATATTAGTGTAAAAGTTTTATGAAGCAGGCCCCTGAAATGATACAGGATTCGTCTTGTCCTAAACTTTTATATGTATCATTTTATAAATGAGCCACCCGTCTATTTTGTATACTTGTTGTAATATAATTTGAACAACATTCTGCACACGTGAGATGTGTGGGGAAAATACCTATGATCCAATGGATGCGTAGGCCAAGATCACACACCTATGATCCAGTTACACTGGAGTGGTCATTTTCACAGATGTCTTAAATACCAGATAACTGACTTCCCTTCTGAGAACGACAAAGAACTCCATAACAATTTGCTAACATGTGGAGTTTGGTTATAGAATTTTTTTATTTTTGAATTTCTTCAAAATGTCGGATTTTGCTTTGCATTTAGAACTAAAATATCAAGTGGGCGCAAAGACCAACAAAACAGCACGAACATTAAATTACGGTAGGGAAAAAACACCTCTTACAAGGAATGCTATGCTGAGGGAGGAGAAAGAGTGTGGAAACTTAATTATCTTAAAATCCATTAATGCTACCTGAAAAAGAAGCGCAAGAGTTTACGCTTGCATAATTTCAGAAACAGGAAACGCGGGTGCTTTTGCTATCAGCGACAGAAGGAGGAAACAACTGCCAAGGGTATGGCGCAAAGATTGTATTCGTGGTAGCAAACACGGCGTCCCAAATTGTGCATTGAAAAAGGGCACAAGAGTCTGCTTCACTACAACCAGGAACGATAACCACAACGGCAACGACAACATTAGTATTCATGCATTGTTATGCGGGTGTTCACAATTAATGGGAAGCTTTCCCGGGCCCCGCGAGCGGGAAATAATACTTGGCCAAATTTTATCTCTCGTTCTCGTTCCCACATAAGGCTTAGATTCAGGTTGGCATATGTGCGTCCTAATGTCAGATCGTAACACCGCAGGTCCATTGATCATTGGCTCCTCTAGTGAAAGGCTTAGTGTTTATATGCAATTCAAACCTGACTACTATCTAAAAAAAGAACAATAAAATGAACTAAAAGGAGCAAAATACAGGTAGAAATGAACAAAGAGCAACAAATACTTCTATGTACGTATATCATTAATAGGGGACCTCTAGAGCAGACGTATTATTAAGTGTCTGCTAGGAGCCACCTCCCTGCTCAGCCGTGTACCTCCCACTATGCCACTAGGCTACACGGTGCAGTTCAAACTAGTAAACGATATCTCTATCGCACTTACCTTGATAAACAGTACTGGATGGACGTCCAGAATGACTACGCGCCTGCTTCATCGAGGATGGGAAGATTATTTTTGTATTTCTTATAATGGAAAACTATATTGCTTCATTTGTGATTATTCATTACACCATAGGTGCCATTTTACAAAAATGTGTCAATGTATATGGCAAGTCATATAGTCATTTTTATTGTTACTTATTATTTATTGTGATATAATCACTATCATCACTTTGTGCATTAATTAATTTTTGCAGGGTGAAAAAGTCATACTATTCGTGGTATCACATATTTCAACACTATAACTAATTTTATAGGAACCGCTCGACAACAGAGAGTTGAGGAAATGAAATCCCAGTTCTCCACCAGACTCAATAAAAACAAAGCCGTCACAAACTTCCATCGACGCCAGTCAATAACCCTGTAGGGCCAGTTACCGTATCTCAAAATTCAATAAAGGAAAATGCAGATCCAAGTCTATATTAACAGATATGAATTTAGTTTGTGTTGTACGGCTAAGTTGCTTGGATTTGAAGCCTGATTTAAATAAACTCGTAACAGAAAACACGGCCGTCGATCTAGAACTGGATGATTAAAAATATCTGCTCAAATGGGGCTCATTTTTACAATTACAACGTGCCGTGTGTGTAGGGGAAAACAGCGGTGTGAACGGTGAATGTAGAGCATCGACTTGAGCATCCTGTATCATTCCGTAATGTGGTGTGGGAGCAGTTGCTACCCTCCCTCTCTTTTCCTTATAGACATGCTTGCTCTAGAGGGATTGGAAACAGATAAAAAATATCATTGATATCTCAAAAGCACATGCAATCTCAATGCACAAAACACACCTTCCACTTCATCATCGATATGCATTCTTGTTCTCGTCGCCGGGCCAAATCTTGCTTGCTTTACTTCCCGTTCTCTGGTTATTATAAACCATCTTCAAAATGCAGTGATTCAACAGTTGCACAACAAAGGTTTAACTCAGAAGAAAAACTCAGACAAGAAGTCAAAACGAACATCTGTTTACATGTGAAGTAGCGTAAGTTGCTAATGACCCAATTTCCTAACTTCAACAAAGAGCACTTACATCCGTCATTAGGTAATATTACTTTTTAGACACGTGCACTTTCTTTTGTTTAACTTAAATTAATTCGAAGAACTTATTAACGATGCATTGGCTATGTTGACCTTGAGATCTTATATGTGAAAGACTGTCATCCATGCAATTGATTCTATTGATCTTCTTAATCTTAATACCACACAATGCAATACAATAATTACTTGGATTTCATCATCGGTTCTGATAAGATGCATTACCACTTAAACCAAGCTGAAACATTCTTGACCTTTCTTACTGGCAGATAGGATAAGTGACAGAGTTTCATAAAGTAGAATCTGACAAAGGAAAACATTGTGAACCTGTCAGTTATGATATTATAAAATTAAGACATACTCTGAAATGAACACAAGAGTCGTATTAGTCTTGCATCTTAGGACTTTTGCCGAAAAAAGTGGACATACAAATGTAAAATCAACTGGATTATTTAAACCTATGCCCTGAAAAGTCTACATTTTTAATGAAAATATATTGTAACACAATGAGCTCGTACGTAATCTATGGCAACATAAACTTGAACTAAAAGCTGGACGGAATAACTGAATTAACGTTGTGAATAAAGAACTTAATGGAGGGAAATAAGCGCATTATTGCTGGAAAGTGCTGAAAATGACTATATCAATAACGTAAATAGAGATTTAATATTGGGAACTAGCAGGAATGAGTCTAATGTTGGTGGGAAGTGGAAAAATGGTGACATCAACAGTAGAAATAAGGACTTCACACTGGGAACTAACGGGAATAACTAGATTATTGGAGGGAAGTGCAGGAAATAGCTATATCAGCAGCAGAAATAAGGACATCATATTGGGAACTAGCGCGAATAAGTAGATTATTGGTGAAAAGTGCAGGAAATAGATTTAACAACAGCAGAAATGAGGACTCCATACTGGGAACTAGCGGGATTAAGTAGACTATTGGCGGGAAGTCGAAGAAATGGCTGCATCAACAGGAGAAATAAGGACTTCATACTGGGAACTAGCGGGATTAAGGATACCCATCTGTGAAATTTTGAAAATATACAGTTTTCATTGGATTGATTTGAAATTTTAACACAAGAATCACTGTATAGTGGGGAGTAACTGTGCTAATTTTCATACATTTAGGCAGATTAGCTGCAAACATATTAATATTTTATTATATTTTTTTTTTAATATTTGTATAAATGGCTCCCCATGATGCAATTTTGATTTGAAAAACTTGATAATTTTCAGTTATGTCCTGTAATAGAATGTTAGCAAATTTATGAGATAATTTTTAATCTTATTATTAGTTTGGATAAAAATAAATTTTAAAATTTGAATTCATTATTTTTTTCATTTAAATTTTGAAATGTAAACTTTCATATTTAATTACTCAGCAGTTATTCACTTTATGAGAAAATTATCTCATCATTTCTTTTTAATGTTATTTCTAAGCAGGTACACAAAATTTCATGCATAAGTACTGAAAATTGCATCGTGTGGAGCATTTTAAAGAAAAAACAGTGCTAAAAATAAAAACGTGGAAAAACTAAGTTTGAAGTCACAGCAAGAATAATGAAACTGTATGGATTTAAATGGACATGACCACTTACAAGCAATCAGTTAGGCGGCCACGTGGCATACTTAAAAAGGCCGTAAGACTATAAAAAGCATATCAAAATAAAGCATAAGATTTAAACTATTTGATAAAACAAAAATCCATTTTTGGCAATTTTGGAAATGTTTAGCCTTTTTCACAGATGGGTATCCTTAAGTAGACCATTGGCGGGAAGTCGAAGAAATGGCTACATCAACAGGAGAAATAAGGACTTCATACTGGGAACTAGCGGGATTAAGTAGAGTATTGGCGGGAAGTGGAAGAAATGGTTACATCAACAGGAGAAATAAGGACTTCATACTGGGAACTAGCGGGATTAAGTAGACTATTGGCGGGAAGTCGAAGAAATGGCTACATCAACAGGAGAAATAAGGACTTCATACTGGGAACTAGCGGGATTAAGTAGACTATTGGCGGGAAGTGGAAGAAATGGCTACATCAACAGGAGAAATAAGGACTTCATACTGGGAACTAGCGGGATTAAGTAGACTATTGGCGGGAAGTGGAAGAAATGGCTACATCAACAGGAGAAATAAGGACTTCATACTGGGAACTAGCGGGATTAAGTAGAGTATTGGCGGGAAGTGGAAGAAATGGCTGCATCAACAGCACAAATAAGGACTTCATACTGGGAACTAGCGGGATTAAGTAGACTATTGGCGGGAAGTGGAAGAAATGGCTACATCAACAGGAGAAATAAGGACTTCATACTGGGAACTAGCGGGATTAAGTAGACTATTGGCGGGAAGTGGAAGAAATGGCTACATCAACAGGAGAAATAAGGACTTCATACTGGGAACTAGCGGGATTAAGTAGACTATTGGCGGGAAGTGGAAGAAATGGCTGCATCAACAGGAGAAATAAGGACTTCATACTGGGAACTAGCGGGATTAAGTAGACTATTGGCGGGAAGTCGAAGAAATGGCTACATCAACAGGAGAAATAAGGACTTCATACTGGGAACTAGCGGGATTAAGTAGACTATTGGCGGGAAGTCGAAGAAATGGCTACATCAACAGGAGAAATAAGGACTTCATACTGGGAACTAGCGGGATTAAGTAGACTATTGGCGGGAAGTCGAAGAAATGGCTACATCAACAGGAGAAATAAGGACTTCATACTGGGAACTAGCGGGATTAAGTAGACAATTGGCGGGAAGTGGAAGAAATGGTTACATCAACAGGAGAAATAAGGACTTCATACTGGGAACTAGCGGGATTAAGTAGACCATTGGCGGGAAGTGGAAGAAATGGCTGCATCAACAGGAGAAATAAGGACTTCATACTGGGAACTAGCGGGATTAAGTAGACTATTGGCGGGAAGTGGAAGAAATGGTTACATCAACAGGAGAAATAAGGACTTCATACTGGGAACTAGCGGGATTAAGTAGACCATTGGCGGGAAGTGGAAGAAATGGTTACATCAACAGGAGAAATAAGGACTTCATACTGGGAACTAGCGGGATTAAGTAGACTATTGGCGGGAAGTGGAAGAAATGGTTACATCAACAGGAGAAATAAGGACTTCATACTGGGAACTAGCGGGATTAAGTAGACTATTGGCGGGAAGTGGAAGAAATGGTTACATCAACAGGAGAAATAAGGACTTCATACTGGGAACTAGCGGGATTAAGTAGACCATTGGCGGGAAGTGGAAGAAATGGTTACATCAACAGGAGAAATGAGGACTTCATACTGGGAACTAGCGGGATTAAGTAGACTATTGGCGGGAAGTCGAAGAAATGGCTACATCAACAGGAGAAATAAGGACTTCATACTGGGAACTAGCGGGATTAAGTAGACTATTGGCGGGAAGTGGAAGAAATGGTTACATCAACAGGAGAAATAAGGACTTCATACTGGGAACTAGCGGGATTAAGTAGACCATTGGCGGGAAGTGGAAGAAATGGCTACATCAACAGGAGAAATAAGGACTTCATACTGGGAACTAGCGGGATTAAGTAGACTATTGGCGGGAAGTGGAAGAAATGGTTACATCAACAGGAGAAATAAGGACTTCATACTGGGAACTAGCGGGATTAAGTAGACTATTGGCGGGAAGTCGAAGAAATGGTTACATCAACAGGAGAAATAAGGACTTCATACTGGGAACTAGCGGGATTAAGTAGACTATTGGCGGGAAGTCGAAGAAATGGCTGCATCAACAGGAGAAATAAGGACTTCATACTGGGAACTAGCGGGATTAAGTAGACCATTGGCGGGAAGTGGAAGAAATGGTTACATCAACAGGAGAAATAAGGACTTCATACTGGGAACTAGCGGGATTAAGTAGACTATTGGCGGGAAGTGGAAGAAATGGCTACATCAACAGGAGAAATAAGGACTTCATACTGGGAACTAGCGGGATTAAGTAGACTATTGGCGGGAAGTGGAAGAAATGGCTACATCAACAGGAGAAATAAGGACTTCATACTGGGAATTAGCGGGATTAAGTAGACTATTGGCGGGAAGTGGAAGAAATGGCTGCATCAACAGGAGAAATAAGGACTTCATACTGGGAACTAGCGGGATTAAGTAGACTATTGGTGGGAAGTGCAAGAAATGGCTACATCAACAGGAGAAATAAGGACTTCATACTGGGAACTAGCGGGATTAAGTAGACTATTGGCGGGAAGTCGAAGAAATGGCTACATCAGCAGGAGAAATAAGGACTTCATACTGGGAACTAGCGGGATTAAGTAGACTATTGGCGGGAAGTCGAAGAAATGGCTGCATCAACAGCACAAATAAGGACTTCAGTGGGATAAAGGAACTGAATGGTGGGAACTGGCTGAGATAGGTACACTATTGGTGAGAAGTAAATGGAATAGCTATATTAGTGGCGGGAATAAGGAACTTAATAGTGAGAATTGAAGGAGTAAGTGTACTAACAACGAGATTAATGAAATCAGTAACTTCATGGAGTAGGTTAATGAGGGGAATGAGTTAAAAATGAAAATACATATATTAATGCAGGGGATAAGTTACATAAATATAAAGAATCAGTATGTGTTTGCAATGTACAATTTTTTTGACAGCATAGTCATCTTTCTGCTTGCTATAGTACTATGTTGTGTTCTCTAAATGCTTCAGGATACCTCATTTACGTACAAACGAACTCTGGAATAAAACATATTTTTGACATTTGTTAATATATAATAAGTTAGAGTGCAGTAATTACTCACCACTAACAGTGGAGGGATATATGTTGAAGGAAGGTTCTTGTAGCCAGGATGTTACAGTGACGTGTTCCCTGACAAAGGCAGGCACGTTGCATCGTATAATGACGTTATTGCCCAGGAACCCTCCTGCACTCTGAACCTCGGGCTCGTAGCGTTGCGTTACCACTGCAACAAAAACCATACAAATTACGGGTCAGAGTGGGTCCTTTGGGATAGCCGAATAAACTCATATGGAAGAACCCGTTAATGACTTGCACTGTCTCGCTCGCACACGTTCGCCCTTGCATATTCATATGAATTCAAACTATATGGTTGCCTCATTAATGACATCCATTCTCCGCTGTAATTACATTCTCCTACAAAAAGTACATAAAAGTTTTCACCAGACGGGGCGCATTGGAGCGTACCACAAAGTGCTGCATTGTTTTGTAAATTCGTCCACCCGCTTGAAAGCGCTGCGATCGTTTCGAGGACTGCACGCTCGTCAGCTCTCTCTAAGAATCGATCAAAGTAATGGAGTCTTTGTTCGGTATAATTTAAGGAAAACATGAGAATTCAAACAATATGCAGTTAAATATGCAGCACTGTATACAACTTTTAAATTTTGTACGACACGAAAACGCAAAATTCAATTGTATTTCTGCAACATGCAAACACAACTTTTGATGCAATGGGAGTGGATTATACTGCATCTTTGAGACGGACATTTAAGTATGAAGTTACAGGATGTAATAATCACTGAAATAAATAGGTACGGGTATAAAAAAGCATCTAGTGTACGGTTTAAAGCATACAAACGCTTTTGGTGAAATTTTCCATATTCTTGAAATAAATAAAACAACTTATATACTTCAGATCTAATGGAAATTTTCTTCATGGCTAAAATATTTATATGCAGCCAATGGAGAATACTCCCATTCTAGTAAAACATTAGCTCAATGTGATTGAGTTCTGCTCTTTATATCGCAATATTTTAAATGCATCATAAAGTATTAAAAGGTAGTTGATAGCAAAATAAGGTAAGAATAGTTAGCAGAAGCTATATGAAAGTAAACGAGAACGTAAGAAAAAGTTACGTGAATATAATGTTAGATTGTGTCCTTTGTTAAGCATATCTTTTAAGGTATTACGGAAGTAGGTTACTACGGCGTAATTTACTCCAGAAGTAATATTGGAGAACTTGTCTGCAATTTCTATTTTTAGTTACTGCTGCGAAAGTAAGAGTTCATGCTTTTTGCGCAATTTACTTGAAGCGATCGAGGACAAAATATTGTGGGATAAGAGAAGGGGCAAGATCGTCAGTGAGAGAGACGGCGAAAATCCATTTAAATATAGTTTGAAAGAACACGATGTAAATATGATGGCAGAGAAATGCCGGAATGTTATGACGGACGATCTCAATGCTTCGAGCAACGGGAAACACACCCGCCTCTGTAGCGTGGTAGTAGCGTATCTGCCTCACGTCCAAGAGGCTGAGAGTTCAAATCTCGCTTAGGGTGAATTATGCGGATAAGGTTTTTACTGAGGTTTTCCCTTATTCTGAGAAGACGAATGTCGGTTAACTTGAAGCTCTATGGACCTCGGGCTCGTTTGAACATCATTTCATTGATGACACTACGTTGGAGGACGTTAACAATAAAGAGGAAAAAACGGGAAACATACTTAAGAGCAGCTTAACGCAACGTATCTATGAAAATTAAAAAAAATCCATAGTATATACAGTATATATAGTATATACAGTATATATAGTATATACAGTTTATATAGTATATACAGTTTACACAAAATTTCAATGTTGTATATCAAACCGTGTTTAAATTATTAGTATATAATTATTAATGATAAATCACTTTTTGAAAAGCTAATACGAAATGACCCTTGGACCCTACAGTTTATTGTATCTCTCCTAAATTTTCAATTTGAGCTCAGTATACAGATATAAAGAAATTTTCATACCTCCATTGTTCAGATTTAATTACTTTAAGAGAAAAAGTGTTTTGTATGCAGTTTATTGATATTTTCAATTTTTTTCACTATGAGATATGAAAAATATTCAACTTCACCTCAATTAGTTAATATTTCTTATCCACTGCATCACAAATTTTAACACTTCAATCTCTGAAGCTGTCCTGAAAATTTCAAGCTAATAAGTTATAAGGAGTATTTTGAATAGTGAAATATGCTGGGGAAAAAAAAAGAATTGAGAAAAATGGGTTTTTAAGTTTGATAACATATTTTGTACTTTAACTAAATCCAATCAACTTAAAATACCCAGCACCATATGTGTGATTGTTGCTTTCTTCTTGGCCTCAGTAGCAGTTTGAGAATTTTAAATTTCCTTGGTTGTTTCTTAATATGAAATCTTTCCTTTCGCCTTCATATTGTTCACACAATTTAGACATTTATTGTTCTTAGCTAACCTCTACAGTATGCACTTTCGATAATTTATACACAAAATTCATAAAATATACGACTGTTGTGACTTTACTATAGACTAATGAATAACTTCAAACATGATAACTACCTAAAATGCCTAATGTAAAACTGGAACACTGAAATAACCTGCCAAGCTTACAGAATTACAGAACACTGACTGCATTTCTCTGTTTGGAAGCGAAACATTTATCACATTCGCAGCATTTCAGCTCGATATATTGAATTCATTTCAGCACAGCCAACTCACATCCTTTCTGAAGCAAAATTCCCTGCAAGAGACCAAAAGCAAAGCCAGTGAAAACGAGAAAAGCACTTCAAAGCTTTAGCGACGAAGTTTAGCGAGGAACACTCATCCACACTAGGACATTTAAATGCCCTCCAAGAACTTTAAAATGCCTGGCACTGATAAAACTAAAGTGTGCCGTTAAAGTAGAAGATATAATCATAATAAAAAATGCAAACAGTAAAAATAAAAATTTACGGCAATTTGCACCACATTGCCTAAAAATTATTTGGAAACAGTGTTTCCAATCTGCATATTTGCGTTACATCACACGTCACTTGCGCGTTGATGGAGAAACACACTTTCCGAACATGCGTGCAATAAACTGCCCCGGAAACTGTGTGGGAAACTTCCGAAAGTGACGAATGTGCTTATTTATGTACCTTGCTCTTAATCTCAAATGTGTTGTAATAAGGCGATGAAAGATAGAACCGGCGTACATATGATGAACGTTTATAAGATCGCCTATAAATATTTGAAGCATTTCAGTACAACAAATTCGTAGGACGCACAGGAATTTTAGTTTGGGCAATACAGCATATCTGAGTTTGATAGTATGAAATGCTTGCAAATTCTCTCCAAGCAGGTTCAAAATGAGTGTAACGGACTGCTTCCTAATAGCGAAATGTTTCGTGAGCCTCTTCCCCTGTCTCTTTCTCTCCTTCACACTAACTTTCTCTGTATTAAGTATCAGGTGGATCTGCTTTTACCCTTACTATTCGCACTAGCGCATTTCCGTTGTGTATTTGTCGAGATCGCCAATGCCATCCAAGTGATCAACGGGCAAGCCAAAATATCTGCCTGAAATACAATATGATATTGTAATTCAATCGACAGGTTAAGTTACACGAGTAAACTCTAACCTATATTTACTTTCATAGTGACATGCTACATGCCGGTGCTCTTCGAATTTATTTCTGTGGTAATTTACTCCAGGGGTATCTGAGAGGAGTAAAATATTTCGGAAGTAGTTAACTTTAGTATGGAATTCACTATTCGCTTGAATAGTAATTTACTACGGAAGTAGAGCTTGGTGCAAGGCGCCCCAAGGGTGTACTGGCACTGTCTACTCAAACAGTAGAATTTCCTTCCTGGCATCAGCCGTATTCTCAGAAGAGCTCAATGCAGTTCAGGTATATGGCTATCAAAGCATTTCACTTATATTTCATACAACACCCTCCATTCAATTCTTCACAAAAATGACACTCATTCAGCTGTAGGTGTGTATAATTGTTCTATGCTGAAAATATATGCAGTAGTAGGAAAACCATATGAATTTCCCAAAGCACTCTCGTGTCGTTTGTGGGCAAAACGGTTTCATGTTTCCTGCGTCATTTCATGGATCATGATTAGGAAATCATGCAATAATGTCTGGGTCATTGAAGCAGGTAATTGATCTAACTGAAATTCAATGGAACATGAACTCACCAAATTACAAGCCACCATGTTTAAGGAATTCATTGCCATAACTTTGTCCATAGCAGAAAACTTTATAATATTATATGTGTAATTTAGTTTTTCTTAATTTCGTGTTCGAAAGTACGAAAGACAAACAGAACACGATTTGAAAGACCGAAACACTATCATAACCCAGACTCATTGATATTCGAGTACCGTATCGCTGATCTAACCAACTGAGCTACCATAGCAACGTACCAGTACAGCCTCAGTTCGTCACGGAACGCCAAAGATCCCTGCTTCGAATCCGGGCTTGCTAATAGTATCCTACACAAGGCATGTGTAGAAGAGCAATTTTTATTTATTCCAGTTATAGTGTCTTTGACATCTTCCTGCACTCATTTAGGAGCACTTTTTCTCCACTCTTCTCTGTCTTCCTAGGATCTATCTTCTAATCTCCTTTCTTTCTATGTTAGTTTTATTCCTTGTTTCCATGTTAATTTATATATACACATGTTTTGTTTTAATTGTAATATCTTTATCCCATAAAACCGGTTTGGGTGACTAAGTTAGACGCTGGCCAACTGATCCCAAGGTCCCGGGTTCAAATCCGACCCAGACCGATGGTTTTTAAGCGTGCTTAAGCTACAGCTCCATGTCAGTAGATTTACTGGCATGTATAAGAACTCCTACGGGACAATTTCCGGCACACCGGCGACGCTGATGTGATTCTAGCAATTGACAGTGTCGTTAAACAACAAAATATTTATTCACCTATCCCATAAAACACTGTTAAACTTGATATTACTGACCTTCCTTTGTTGACTCTGCCATTTATATCATCTTCATGGTTTCCAGCTTTCGTTTTTTGGCTCCAAAATATGGATATTCGTTACAACATTTAACTGTTACTTTACAGTTTTCCTAGATTAGATCTTTTGCATGTGTTCCCATTGCCATATAATTAAATTTATTTATGTTAATGTTTAAGCCCTATTTTCCATATTCCTCCGTGAATTTTCTTGGTATCAAAAATAGATTTAAAGTAGGTACTGTATTTGAACCGTATTTAAAATATGTTAAATTGTTTTCTTAACAAAATACTCATATGAAAGTACGACTTTCTAGGAAAGTTGAACATGAAACATTAAAACTAAAAGAGAGTGAGTGGGCGAGTGAGTGGTGTTTAAGGGCCCGTCGACAGCTAGGTCATTTGAGCCTTAAAACGTTCTATGACGTAAGAGACATATCTGTACCTGGAAACCATCGAAATCACTGCTAGATAATTTGAAAAGGTGAAACAGTTTTGATATCTTGGAACATATGTCAATAAAAGTAATGGAGAATGGAGTGAAATATAGAACAGAATATCTGCAGCCAATAAAGCCTATTATGCTCTAATAGGAATATTAAAGTCTAGCAATCTACAGAGGAAAACCGAAGTTAGGTTATATAAATCTATAATTATAATTATAGATTTATATAACCTAACTTCGGTTTTCCTCTGAAAAATTAGAAGCATAATATTTTATGCTTATGAAACATGGGTCATGACAAAAAAAAAAAGACAGAATCCGTATTAAGATTATTTGAACGAAAGGTTTTGAGAAGGAATTTTGGACCAAATTGGGAGAACAATGAATAGAGGATCCACATAACAGTGAATTATACGAATTATATAGGGAATGGGATGTCGTAACCTATGTAAAATTACAGAGATTAAGGTGGGCAGGACATATGCAGCAAATGGGAGATTATAGAATTCTGAAAAGGATTATGGATGGAAAAATGTACGGAACTTGACCCAGGGGAAGGTCCAGAAATACTTGGAGAGGGACAATAACGGAAGATATAAGAAAAATTATTGGAACGACGAAGTGGAGGAGTTTAGTTAAGGGTAGAAGTGAAGAGAGGAAGAAGTTGAAGGAGGCCCAGGTTCTATAATGGGCTCTAGTGTCTTAGTAAGAAGAAGAAGAAGAAGCTCGTATAGGTTTGCGATTAGAGACTTTAGGAGGCAGGGTTGCCAATGTTTAAAAGTAAAATTATCGTATCGGCCACTCAAAATTATAGATTTGGATTCAAAATTATCGTACATCATAAACCAGATGTACAACAATAAATGTATCAGCATAACACTTATGAAAATGTAATAGTATTGTTGTTTATGGTGTCCACTCACAAGATTGATGACCTCAACCTGTATTACAACTTCAGAACTCGTGTTTCTCGCACTATTCATCTGAGAGTTCATCTTCCTCAACTGTTGCAGCATTATACACATTTTTTGTTGAAATAAACTTTAACATCTTCTCGGTGATTTGCAGGACCTACCACACTCTTTCATAAGCTGAGCCGACAGAATAGCGTATCTAGCGCCAAAATGTTTCTAATTTTGGTTTTTATTAAACCTAGTTTGGAAACAAAACTCTTTCACAAGAAGTGCTTTTGTGAGGCAACGAAGTCGCTGATAATGCAAACTCCGCTAGTTCTTTGAAATCAGTATTTCCACCAAGGTGACATGTGTTTAACAGCACTCGAGAAACTGCCAGGCTCAGGCATGTTCTTTATTCCACACGTATTCAGAGTTTTCTCCATTGATCATCAATTTTCTGAATAGTGCCTCCTTCATTGAGATTACCAGATCTGGGAACACTGGCAACAAGAGGATAAAGGATAGAAGGATTAGTAGGGTATGAAATGGAAGCCTTCGAGGCCATGAGGGCAAAAGTGGTGTCACTATTTGTACTTAATTTCATTCCGCTGGTGTGACAAACCAGTGAAAATGATATTTTACTGGTATCGAAATTATCGTACACCCCATAATTATCGTACGGGTTGGCAACCCTATTAGAAGGTAAAATAAATGTTTTTTTGCTCTGTGTATGCCAAATGTGCTCGCATAATTCAGAAGTTTTTACAGATATGGCTAAAAATTGGGCAGGTATTCTTGTTAAGAATGATTCAGTATAATTCTATTGTATCTTGTCTCACGGCTGCTTCTCGCAGTCCACCCACTCTGAAGGAAAACGTTAGTCCCAATTATTTCACGTGGAAACTGGTGATAGTTCGGCCTGCAGCAATTGCAATTACGTGCCTCTGATTATAAATTCCGGCTAAAGAAATGAGAAGATTTATTTTGTAATGTTGCTAACAAGGGTAGACTTAATCTCGAAGGCTCAGAACCGAACGAAAAGTACTGTCAATATGCTGTCTGAATTGCAATATTTATTTGCAGTTATATGCGGCACTGCCGTGTTATACTTGCAACTACAAGTACACTATGACTGACAAAACATAATGGCGGGTTGTTCAACACAACATCCAATCAGTAGCTTGCCACGCCTTGTGGTGTTGTGTGGTTAAACATGCTGTGAAATTATGCTAAATCTATTTTCACAACAGGAAACAGAATGGTAATGGTCAGGTGTCAGTCGCCATTAAATTTTGTGTCTGCCGTAATTGTATGAATGATGAAGGAGCCAAAGGAATTGTATTTCGAGGGCGTTTGTTTGCGTCTTAGAAAGTAAACAGTGTGCTGAATGTTTTAAATGGATATTGAGCAGTGGGTTGGGTGGCCCTCTCTGTGGCCGCTACAGGGGCTGCTATTGTGATGTGCTGTAAACGTACAGATGGTGTTTAGAAAAGATCCGTCTTGCTGGTGGGTACTGCTCTGCAGCTGGTATACGGATTGGCGGCAGCAGCTTTTCTTGCGGCATTTACAAACACAGTGTATTTGTGTAGTAACTGTTTTAATACATGTATCCAATAATGATTGCGGATTGTTCTAGCGAATCGAGGAAACCCCACAGAGTTACTATTGTTCATGAACTGCAGCCTGGTGACGAAGAGGAATGCTAGGAATATATCAATGGAGATTGACACCACTTAATAATAGCGTCTGCACTTCAATCAATAGTTATGACCGCTCACCCGTGACAAATAAACTAATTTTCCAGCAATGCCCATTGTAAATACACGAGTGGAAATAGCATCAGGTGGTAAAACTCTTACGGAATTTCAGTCATGTGAAGCATTGTTTGCAAGAAAAAAGAAAAATAAAAGCCGTAGTCTTGAAATATTCTGAACAACTAAGCTATTTTTTCTACAAGGACACACCCGGAGAGATTTTTCCCTACATACATATTGACGAAAATAGAGAGAAAAGCATCTCCTCATATTTGTTGAAGTTAGCTGATCCAAAATGAATTGCTCGCATTATCGGCCAAGGCTGTAAACTGAAATAACCGTAGAGTTGCCACGTGTGCTTAAATTTATATGCTTTCCAAGTAGCAGTAGTAACCAAGTTTTGTGTGCACATCATTTATATGCTACATATTATAGAAACAGAAATGAATGAACGCACTGCCTCCGTAAAAGATAAATGGGAAAATGTGCAGTGGAATTTTTTTCTCGTGAGAAAATTAATACATTGTGTTACAGCTGAGTTATGATGTAGACGAAATATGCAAATCCGCGGGTTATTATTTTCTGCAGTATTTCTTTTCTATTAAGTGAAAACAATGAATGAATGAATGACGGGGAACGGAGGGACAGCTCGCATCAACCCAAAGTGGATTCTTTGTGCTTACCACCCCGAGGAGGAACGGATGAGGTGAAGGAACCTCAGGAGGGTATATGTCGCAAGCTGGCCGGCCAGTAGGGACGCGCAGAGCTCGCTAACGATACCAAGCTTAAGAACCCTGTTACACCGATAGGTTTTTTAGAGAAGGCTTTCCTCTGGCGGAAGCAAGGAGAGCTTGACCCAACTGAGGTAGTTCAGAGATGGCTGCAATCTGGCAGGGGCGAAAAGAACATTATAATAGAATATCATATATGATCACGTTGACCTAGGTACAAGTTGAGACGATACATTGTTATAGGTTTTTAATTCAATGTGTCATTTGGAGAGCTATGAGACGTCTATTTTACGGGATAAGGGTTTCAGATAATCAGTGCAATGACATACGAGTTAGTTTGTCAATTCTTCTAATTTATTGCCGGCGCCTCATTTTAATAAAATATCATAAGACCATACACATTCATTATTTGTAGGTTCGATCAAGCAATCCTCTAAGTTATTAAAGTTATTCCAACGTTCCTTCTCAACTTTTGTTCTTCCTTTCTGATCGTATCCATAAACAACAACTCGTCCATAACTTATATAATACACCTATAACGTATATTACTAGTAAAAATCGTTTTCGAGGAAATTAACTTCATTAAACATAAAACTGTTCCTTTTTCGTAACTATTTATAGCAAGTGAATAAGGACTTCCCATGCCTCTATACATCACACTTGATTTTGAGGGCTTGGAAAGGAAGGTGCTGCAGCATTGCAACGAGCAACCACCTACACCAGTCATCGCAAAATTCGGTCTCCGTGACAGCGCCTGAACTGTGACACAACTTCCATGACACAAGTATGAAAGTATGAAAGTGGGAGCATGTCCGAGTGTGTTTAACTTAAAAATAATAGAAAAATCAACTTCTAGAAAGTTGAAATTTCACCGAGTGCAGTCATATGACAGTTCAACAGTTTCTCCAGTCAAAATCTTTGATATGACTAAAGACGATAAAGAGGCTATACGAATGAAACAAATATCCACGTCTGCGATCTTTTTCAGCCAGAATCACAGCTATGTGTAGCTGGAAACGATTTTTTGTTATAAATTGAACTATCTTTATTATCAATTGAAATCGAAAGAACATGCTTCAATGATATTAGCCTTCGTCCACAATAAAAACTGGCTACTTATGCAGCAACCTCAAATTTAGAGTAGAGTCACTGTGCCATAGTGAATGAAAATGAAATAAAACAAGAAATGCAGAAAAAATGTACTTATAATATCCTAAACAGATTTAAATAAAGGTAAAATGTACTTGTACTATCCTGAAAAGATTAAATCCTTCGTTGTCTGTATTTCTTTGCTATGAATGCTATTAAGCCGTATATGTGAAGGCAATAACGACCACGAGCCGCCACTGTCGTCTCGTTAACCTCACCTAACCTCGTTTTCACTTTGTGCGTCGCGGGTAGTATCTCTATTGCGTATTGAGTTTGTGATGTTTTGCAACCTCCGATCTACATCATATATGCGACACCAATTTACACTTTACAGCCTCTAAGCCTACGAAAATGGAATCGAAATGATGGTAAACGAGGGAAAGGAAATTCGCGATAGAGGCCTAAATCACCTCAGCATTCATCCTGCCGATCAGCAAAAAGAAAACACGAAAAATGTATATTTGGAGTATCCGTTCACAGAAACCGAACTAAGGTCCTTGTGCGTTAAGGTGGAGTCATTTCGCTCGGCAAGTACTGTCTGTCTAAGGGAAATGAGGGGCAGGGGAGAGACATTCCACGCAGTATAACCTTAGTTTTGTAAACATCCGCGTAATCGTTGTTCTGCTGGTCATGCTGGTCAATTTCTCTTAATTTCAATTGTAAAATCGTACCTGTCACTAGTTTTGTGTCGGAGGTAATGGTAAAAGTAATCTAGAAGCAGATAATCCTCCGTCTAGGAGTGTTGTGAAATCTGCTATATTGTGTTGCAGAACAAAGGTTTTCAAAGTGACGGTTCTGTATGCAAAACAGATCTTTATAGGATGCCTCAATCAAACAAACCTAAAGAGGTTCTTAAAGGTACTGCCTTTCTTCAATTACTTTCATTACCTATACTTGCAGGAACAATTACTATACTAATCTGACCGAGATTTTAATACTTCATTCTTTGATCCTGCAGGAGGGAATGAGAAGTTGTTAGACTGAATTCTTTCTCCATTGTTATAACGTTATTATTGGTTATTTTGGTTTTATTGGGCCACACTGTCGTTTACTTGCCTCCATACGTGTGTGATCCCAATCCCATAGAACTAGTTTGGACCAAGGTAAAATGAATACTTAAAGAAACGTAACAGCTGACTTATTGTTACAGGAATTGCACGATATAGCGCTCGAGGATATATCACGCAAGACCAAAACAGAAGGGCAGTGTTTTTTTTTTTTAAATAAAAAAAGGTAGAAAATGATCAGTGGGAAAAAGACGGAGTAGCTGAAAACTTGTTTACGCTTTATAGGCTAAATCTACTGCATGAACTGAAAATAACATTTAAAGTTGCTATTTTGAGCGATTTCATTGTTTTAATCTGGGCATTCCAAGTTTGGCAACATTATGGTAGAAGCGGTTCGAAGCAGAACTGGTGCTCGCGATATCATTGTTTATCGGGAATTGTTTACTGATGTAGTGGCTGTCTGCATTCCTGCTAGAGACCTTCAGCTGCTGGAAACTGTAGTACTATATCACGTTTAGAATTTTATCCTTTCCTACTATGAAAACCTGTTAATAAAAATAATATCATATGTTTAATCAAGATTTATCCCACACCAAGGGGATTGACACGCTGCATGGAATATACAAACGAAATGCTCATTAAAAGGCATTCGTAGAATTTTTTAATAAAGGAAAAAACTAAATCCGCTTTGTGAGCACACAAAAGCAAACTTTTACTAAATAAAATGTGGCCAAACAACTTAGAGAGTGAAATACACGCATCCCTTTCCCACAGATTATTTAAAGCTTCCATGAATTTGCGAATCGTTTTGAGTGGTGGATAAACTGGATGAAGAGCCGGTCTCATTTCATTTCTGCATTTGTATGTGGCAGTAATTAATTACGAAATGCTGCAAAAACTGAAATTGTGACTAGGGAATTTAGTGGCAGGCAGAGGCAAGAGAAGTACTGGCTGGCAGACTTGGTGCTAACAAGAGGATTTGGTTGGTTTGGGGTGCTTCGCTGTTTACCACAAGATAAATCACCACAGTATTCGCATCTGCGCACACCTGAGAGGGAAATGAGAGACGGAGTAACACCATGCACACGCTTCCTTTACATTCAAGTAAACTAATTACAACACCCACTACTTAAGGGGAGATATGGGCTGAAAATTACCAAATTCCATAATTTAAAAGAGTCTGATGTGTTTTTACTCCCGTGACTTTCTCTACTCTTGTACTAACCATTCTTACAAACTCTTACTCCTATATCTTCTTCGTGTTAGTTGAGATAAACATGTGCAGAAATTATCTTATTGCTCATTTTCTTGCACGTGCAAGGGGAATATGAGAATACAGCAGGCTTTGAGCGATAATCAAATGTTTTAAAGCTTTGAGATTTCGCTGTCTTTACACGGTTAACATATAAAACATGAATAACGATGTTCCGCTTGACAGAAATATAAGTTCTCCAAAACTCATACAAATAACAAGAAATATCTCCGAAATGGTTAACTCTACAAAAACTTTATTTCGACATAAATTGTGCGTTTTAGCACGATCTACATTTTTGTATAGTAAGATTTGGTCTCTCTCCTACGGTTTACCAGTTATGCGAAAGTCATCCAGAGCAAATAGGACTACAGGGGCTATAGCCAGAAAATTCTAGATATACATTTCATTTGTCATAATTTGTCATAAATACCTTTTTTTTTTTTTTTCACATTCTGAACTGTCACTTCACCCGCACGTTTTCTCTCACGCCACGCTCTTGTTCTTTCTGCGCCTGACTTAAAAATGGTACATTGTACTCAGTGATCGCCACGCCGCCAGAACGCAGTACACACAACCACAGACAACGAGAATGAAAGAAAACGAGAAGAGCGTATGTCTCACTCTTCTCAGATACCCGAAGGCAAACGAGACACTGCTCCCACTCTACCCGACAGTGTTTACCCCTACCACTTTCTGTCACACAAAAAGTTTGCGGATCAGAATTTCAAAGCTCTCCCATAAGAAGTATCACTTCAATATATTTTCTCAAATTTAATAATTCTTAATTAATAAATGAAAGTATTATATCATCCTCTGTTCTTAACATTCTTTTGAGAGTACCCATATATAACAGAATAATATTTAAAATTAGCAAAATTTTGAACTGTTCATCGTGTGGAATATTTTAGGTACGTTGCCAAAATAACAGCAAGAAAAGATAATAAGTTTAAACGTGTTGAAGATATTACAATGAAAATTTGAATGTTCTCTGTTGCTTATATGTATTATGTCTGATATGAGTTTGAAGAAAATCCACTAATAATTGTAGAATTTAGAAATATCACCTAAGTGTACCCTTAACACGAGTTCAAAGTGCATACCCAAGTTCACACATCGCGCTACGCCACTGCATTTTAGAGCTTCAGCTAAATAACATTTTGATTTCTAATGAATATTTGCTGTCTGCTGGAGCTACATCTACCCCTAACATTTCTATGAATAGAAATGTTGGGCTCTTATTTGTTACCTAAGACCTTCGTACTGCATTGGCTAAGAACTGAGGCTGCGATTAGTTGTGTATCCTCCAATGTTAATTTTCCAGGGCATCGTGCATGATGCATGTGATTACACGATTAACATCGTTATACACACATCATTAGGGGGTGGGAGAACTGAGGAAAAATCCTGAACACACACCACAGACCTTGACCCAACCAGGATTACAGCCTGGACCACTAGTGTGAGAGGCAAGGGCTTTAAGCCTCCACGTGCTCCAAGTCTTGTTGTAGTACATACAAGTTAACAAATAGCACATTATGTAAGCACGCTATGTTCTAAGTTAGTCATAGCTTTCTTCAGAAACGCAAGCGTTTCAATGTCAACTCCGTTTCTTCCAAGCTACTCTGGTTTCCTCTTATTTAAATATTTTTTTATCAAATGCTATGTCCTTTCGCCCATAATATTGCACAATACGCCATCTATTTCAGTACACCCCCTAGCAATCAGTTTGTCGTCAAATGTTTTCAATAATGTTTTTCCTCATTATGATCAGTTTTGAGCTTCGTTCTTTCCTAAATTTGCTGTCGAAGAGCATTTATTATAAGTTTCAACTCCATGTGTTTTAGTTTAATATAGGCTAAGAACAAAATATACCCTAACTTGACTTGTTGAAGAGCATTTACTACAAGCTTTATCTCCGTTCGTTTCAGTTTACACAGGCTAAGAACAAAATATACCCTAATTTTACCTGTTGAAGAGCATTTACTACAAGCTTTATCTCCGTTCGTTTCAGTTTACACAGGCTAAGAACAAGATATACCCTAACTTGACTTGTTGAAGAGCATTTACTACAAGCTTTATCTCCGTTCGTTTCAGTTTACACAGGCTAAGAACAAAATATACCCTAAGTTGACGTGATGAAGAGCATTTACTACAAGCTTTATCTCCGTTCGTTTCAGTTTACACAGGCTAAGAACAAGATATACCCTAAGTTGACTTGTTGAAGAGCATTTAATACAAGCTTTATCTCCGTTCGTTTCAGTTTACACAGGCTAAGAACAAGATATACCCTAAGTTGACTTGATGAAGAGCATTTACTACAAGCTTTATCTCCGTTCGTTTCAGTTTACACAGGCTAAGAACAAGATATACCCTAAGTTGACTTGATGAAGAGCATTTACTACAAGCTTTATCTCCGTTCGTTTCAGTTTACACAGGCTAAGAACAAGATATACCCTAAGTTGACTTGTTGAAGAGCATTTAATACAAGCTTTATCTCCGTTCGTTTCAGTTTACACAGGCTAAGAACAAGATATACCCTAAGTTGACTTGATGAAGAGCATTTACTACAAGCTTTATCTCCGTTCGTTTCAGTTTACACAGGCTAAGAACAAGATATACCCTAAGTTGACTTGATGAAGAGCATTTACTACAAGCTTTATCTCCGTTCGTTTCAGTTTACACAGGCTAAGAACAAGATATACCCTAAGTTGACTTGTTGAAGAGCATTTACTACAAGTTTTAAGCCCGTGTGTTCTAGTTTAACACGACTACAACAAAATATGAACTAACGACCTGTTATAAAACGCCCACAGCGCGACTAAACAATGGCCAATGTTCAAAACGTGAGCATAGCATGTATATAGAAAACATAATATGCAATGATGGCTGCATTTTTAAACAAAACAAAACAGCAACTGTAATTAATGGAACTATACAAGTCATATATGCCAACAAAGGCCTTATTATGAACGTTATATAACACACATGCATACCAGAACTGAAGCGTAAACATTTTATGTTTTTTCCCTTATGATTGTAACTTTGAATAGCCACTTGCATATCTCTACTGCTGCAATTACAAATATAATTGCCACATGTTTTGTTTTAATAATGGGGCAGACCAATAGGTAATTGATTGAATGGAAATATAGATGTTTAAGGAGGTATGCCACGAAAAATGAGATTTTGTTGAATAAAATATACAGAGGGAGAGTGTAAACATTTCAACAATTATTACTGAAAACTAATTGCAGAATAATAACGTGTTTATAAACTTCAGTTCTACTAAAATTAGTTAACAAATGAGCCACATAATTCAGGTTCTGATGTTAGGCAAACGTCCCTATGTCAACGGTATTTATATGTGAAATTTCGTCAAAATCTTTTGAAAAATAAAATGAATTAGTTTCTGTGCTCAAAAATACCCAAAAGCAAACGGTCTAAGGGTCTGTGTTCTGTTCCTATGCCCTTTATTCGTCTTTGATTGGTTTTAAATATTTTCCATGCGATGTAGTTTGTAGCTAATCTCCAAAATTCCAGCAGGAAATCCGAGAGAATTAACTTAAAAACGGTATATGATTTTTGTTACACTTTTAAATTGATAAATACATGTGACATATGTAATTTGACCTCTGAGGATGACTAATCCTACGGCGCAACAGTCCTTTCCGCATCACAATTCGAAATTGAGTTGTATTTCTGGAAGCTCTTTATCTGCTTTGTCTCTCAGCGTCCCATTCTATATTGGCTGTGTAATATTGCTTAATTTTACTCCGAGGCTACTGTATTGTGACTTTTCGGTGTGGGTGTGAAGTATAAAGTAGACAGATGTAGTCTAGATAAAGACACACTTTTATTTCCGTAAACAGTAACTTGTACACTCGTTGCAACAGCAAGAAAGTCTTTACCGATTCTCCAACAGCACGACTCCGAATTCGTAACACAAAGAACTAACTCTTCTCCGTCGGCACAACTCTCCACATCGTCTGTCCGTCTCCGTCGGCACGACTACTCAACCTTCACATTCGTCTGACTGTTCTCCGTCGGCACTACTCAACGCTTCACATACGTCTGACTGTTCTCCGTCGGCACTACTCAACGCTTCACGTACGTCTGACTGTTCTCCGTCGGCACTACTCAACGCTTCACGTACGTCTGACTGTTCTCCGTCGGCACTACTCAACGCTTCACGTACGTCTGACTGTTCTCCGTCGGCACTACTCAACGCTTCACGTACGTCTGACTGACTGGACTCACACTTTACCGCTATTTATATCTCCCAGGCACTCTTCTGGAAGCTTCAAGAACGTTCACTTATTGCGCTGGGGTACAAAGTAGAAGGTTCCAGTAGCCTCTATCCTTTTCTCTCTTTCGGCAAGCGCCCCAACAATGCGGCCATTCTCTGTCTCTTTCCTTCGGCTCCTTTGCGGTAGTGCCGACAATAATGCGATGGGTGACAATTGCGGCTGTCGGCAATTAGATGCGGCGGGCGCGGTGACACTGCTCCCTCCTCAGAGCTGGTCGTCCCGACCAGCACTATCACTGCGGCATCTCCCTTGCGTCCTGGTGGACTAACCCATCGAACCTCTTCTCCAGGAGGCACGATCCTAGGTATCGCTGTTGGATAGTGTCCCTTGGTCTGGGTAGGACGATGTATGCCATCCTGCTTCGAAATTCTGCAACAGTACCGCCGGTCTTGACGGTCCCTCGTCCAGTTGCCCTTCTTCCTGGTGTGTTGACGGGCCATCCTGCGCACTTGGAAACGGCTCACTGGGTACCATGTCCGCCGACCTCTCTGGCGCACCTTCGCAGCCACCTTGCTTCCGATGGGTCCGGCAACAAGCCCCGCCACATCCGCGCGAGTCGCGTCCACCACTGCACTCGTGTTCACTCGTGCTCGGCACGGCCTCTCCTGTATCCTGCCGTCCAAGATGATGTCCACCATTCTTTCGTTCACGGCACTATGCGTCAGGTGCTTGGATGGCTCCGACGGTCCTCCCATGTCACACGCCAAGTCGGTTCTCGCGTGTTGCTCGCCTGCTTGTGCGCTTCCCTGCTGATCGTCCTCCACGTCATATCCTGGTTGGTTACGTACCCGACACACTCCTCCAGGGGATCCTCGACGACGTCCCTGAACTGCCCCTTTGTCTTCCCCGAGACGGACACTTTCGTTATCTGAAACGGGCACAACTGTCGCCTCGGCCACTAGGTGCTCCCTCCCCGGGTCTGTGCTATTCCGTCTGCCCCTGGCATCCAGTACTTTGACGCTCTCGTCAACTCTTACTACCAGGGTGCCAAGACGTTCCCCGTCGTCCTCCACGACGTCCACATGCTGGCAGAGGTCTTCCACCTTTTCGCCGAGTTCTTCCACGCCTTCCGTCATGCCAATCAGTTCGCCGAGTTGTTCCACGTCTTTCGTCACGCCAATCCGTTCGCCGAGTTGTTCCACGTCTTCCGTCACGCCAATCCGTTCGCCGAGTTGTTCCACGTCTTCCCTCGCGCCAATCAGTTCGCCGAGTTGTTCCACGTCTTCCCTCATATCATCCGAAACGGGCGCAACTGTCGCCTCGGCCACTAGGTGCTCCCTCCCCGGCTCCGCGCTATTCCGTCTGCCCCTGGCATCCAGTACTTTGACGCTCTCGTCAACTCTTACTACCAGGGCGCCAAGACGTTCCCCGTCGTCCTCCACGACGTCCACGTGCTGGCAGAGGTCTTCCACCTTTTCGCCGAGTTCTTCCACGCCTTCCGTCACGCCAATCAGTTCGCCGTCAATTTTCGCCGATAGCTCCGTCTTCATCTCTTTCAGCTCGGCAGCGAGGTTGTTTCTCGTCTTTATTTCTTCTTTCAGCTCGGCAGCGAGGTTGTTTCTCGTCTTCATTTCTTCTTTCAGCTCGGCAACGAGGTTGTTTCTCGTCTTCATTTCTTCTTTCAGCTCGGCAACGAGGTTGTCGTTTCTCGTTTCCATTTTGGCAGCGAGGTTGTGGTTTGCCGTCTTCATCTCTTTCAGCTCGGCAAATAATTCTTTCATCATTGCCATCATCCTGGTTTCCGAATCTCCCTCCATCTTGGTTCTAACGTTGCAACTTCTAACGACGATGTAATGAAACTAGAAGCAATTCGACGAATCCCACTTCTGACACCAGTGTGACTTTTGGGTGGGTGTGTAGTAAAGTAGACAGATGTAGTCTAGATAAAGAAACACTTTTATTTCCGTAAACAGTAACTTGTACACTCGTTGCAACAGCAAGAAAGTCTTTACCGATTCTCCAACAGCACGACTCCGAATTCGTAACACAAAGAACTAACTCTTCTCCGTCGGCACAACTCTCCACATCGTCTGTCCGTCTCCGTCGGCACGACTACTCAACCTTCACATTCGTCTGACTGTTCTCCGTCGGCACTACTCAACGCTTCACATACGTCTGACTGTTCTCCGTCGGCACTACTCAACGCTTCACGTACGTCTGACTGTTCTCCGTCGGCACTACTCAACGCTTCACGTACGTCTGACTGTTCTCCGTCGGCACTACTCAACGCTTCACGTACGTCTGACTGACTGGACTCACACTTTACCGCTATTTATATCTCCCAGGCACTCTTCTGGAAGCTTCAAGAACGTTCACTTATTGCGCTGGGGTACAAAGTAGAAGGTTCCAGTAGCCTCTATCCTTTTCTCTCTTTCGGCAAGCGCCCCAACAATGCGGCCATTCTCTGTCTCTTTCCTTCGGCTCCTTTGCGGTAGTGCCGACAATAATGCGATGGGTGACAATTGCGGCTGTCGGCAATTAGATGCGGCGGGCGCGGTGACAGTATTAAGCTTCAGGTTCTTTTAAGTACAGTAAGTCTGCCACACGAGACCACCAGCTTTTTTTCCCTTACGAAGGAAGTCGAGCTAAAGAGTTTTATGGCCAAAAAAATTCATTGCCCTCCACCGCATTTGAACAGCTGACCTTGGGAACTTTCCGGGCCAAGGTCTTTCTCCCATACCTGTGTCCCCCACGTGTCACCACCGAGGTGATATTGTCATAAAGCATACTTAAATCTTTGTATTTTTTCTTGAAACAACCAGAACAGTAAACAAATTCTATATACCATGTTTGTTTTATTAACATTTAAGTAATGATGTAATATGTTTAGTTTTCGAAATTATTATTTCTGCTTCCTGTGCAGCACCTGATAAATGTTATATATGTAAACGAGCAATTCTTGTATATATATACATATATTTTCCGCGCAACTTGGAAACGGCTCTAACGGTTTCGATCAAATTTTGTATTCAGATATGGTTTTGCTTTTTAGGTCTATCTGTATAGGTGTCATTCCTGAAAAAACGCTATTTTACGCGTAACCGCCACAATTAGCCAAAATCTTATTGTGGCCATAATTTCTGTGTTAATGGGCCATTTTCAACACAAAAGCCAGGATATTGAAGGACTCGTCACGGAAAAGGCTCCAACAATTAGGATGAAAATTTATATTTAGTTAACATTTTTCTTTTTAAGTTCATCTAAATAAGTATATTTTCCCAAAAAAAACAGGATCAAAAGAAAGGAAAAGAAAAAAAAATCCGGGCAAAGCTCGGTGGTCCAGGTACTTAGTGCAACACAAACAAAACAGCACGTTTCTCCAAAACACTATGATATGATATCTACCTGAATTTGAACACGTATTTATAATTGTGGTAGAGCAACATGTAATAACATTTTAAAAACATTGGATATAATTTACAAGATTTATTAATGCCACCTCAGATGATGTATATTTTAAGGTGCTCAACTACTGAGATCATCAGGGCCCAAGCACCCAAATTTCATCATTAAGCGAGCTACCCCATTAATGCGATGAAGTTCAACTTATGTCCGGGGCACAGTAATAATACTACTAACAACAACAATAGCAATTACAATGACGATGACGTCATAATATTATTATATAAATAATAATAATAATAATAATAATAATAATAATAATAATAATAATAATAATAATAATAATAATAATAATAATAATAATAATAATAATAATAATAATAATAATAATAATAATAATAATAATAATAATAATAATAATAATAATAATAATAATAATAATAATAATAATAATAATAATAATAATAATAATAATAATAATAATAATAATAATAATAATAATAATAATAATAATAATAATAATAATAATAATAATAATAATAATAATAATAATAATAATAATAATAATAATAATAATAATAATAATAATAATAATAATAATAATAATAATAATAATAATAATAATAATAGTGATGATCATGACGACGATGACGATGATGATAATAATCTATAACTTTTCTGATCAAAGAAAGAGTTGTTTTCTTGGTGCTTATTGTTGTACATTAATTAAGTACTCGTTTTAAAGGAAGAAAGAAGTCATGCGTAAATTAAGATTTAGTTAAGAGTATGGATGGCATGAAGAAAGCCATCCAAGCTCGTGTACGTTAAATACTTTTGCTCGTAGCGCACTACCATGCACTGACATCGACCCTGTTGCCATATTTCAAAGAGTTTAGAGCCATTGTGCTGTAGATTAAACATCGTATATTTAAAATCGCCTCATGTACGTTCGGTTTAAAACACTGAAGGAAAAATAACCCAAAACTCAGTAACGTGAGGAAAGTTAGGTCGAGTGTTTGCGTATTACGTGCTGTTATACCGCAGCCGCGACTGCTCTTTGCAAACGCCAGAGAGGTACGTTTCTAAAAACTTATCATCATAAACGCGATTAATGCTGCTTTAGAATACAGATTACTCGGGCCAACAGAATTGTAGGACTCCACATACTCCAGTTGTGAAAAAAAAAAAAAAAAAAAAAAAAAAAAAAAAAAAAAAAAAAAAAAAAAAAAAAGATAATTCAGCAACCAAATATATTCACAAATACAGGCAGGAAGGAGAAACAAATTAGTTATCAAAGTGGAGGACATTGTACATTTTAATTAGTGCAGTTCTGTAGGGTAAACATTTGCTCTTGCAGGTGTAATGACGTGCGCTATTTTAAAAACACAGCATTCAAATAACTTTCACTTTTTCCACTGTTGTTTGTGTGGTTGCTTTGACTTACCGAAGGTTAATTTCAACGAATATTGATTTCTAGTTGTCCAAATATGTCTGTCAACAGGGTTTATCATGGACCACATCCACCTATGGGACTGGTATGCCTGCAGGGTTTTACTGAGTTACTTACCACTTAGATGTCCATATTATCATTATTTACACTATTTTATAAAGGATATATTAAAATTTGCTCTAAATTTGATTTAACTACCCAAAGCTTTATCGAGGTGCTCTTCATCTAATACTCTTAGTTCGCTGGAGAACAAAATTTATTCCGAAATTAGTAATATTAAAAAGAAAAAAAAAAACTATCAGGAGATTAAAGAAGTAAATTCAAAACCACTTAAAAATTGTATAGTGACGTCGGGCTCGGCGCACAACAATGGATGTACGGGACCAAGTTACTTCACATCACGTAACGGGTCGTCTTTAGAGGAGGCAGGCTGCCTCGCGGGTCTACTGTGTGTACGTGACTGTTAACAATCGAAATGGTAGAAACAAAAGGGGTCGAGAACGTTCTCGAGATTTCTAGCTGAGTTATTTCCGGTGCATGTGTGTGGAATCGAGAAAGGCCCGTGTGACGTCATCCCCAGTATATAAGGAAGCCGGAGAAGAACAGAGCGAGAATGAGTGAGTGTGACAGTTACAATTACAGGCACGAGTCTGTTGATTACATCGTCGTAATTAATGCATGAGAGACAGAGGGAGAGAAGGAAGACACTACAAGGGCTGAAAAAGGCTGAGAAGTAAAAATTGTGAGTTGTGATATTCCAAAAGATTGTGGACTGTGTTAGCGACGAGAAGAAAATTGTATTTGTGGTAGAACTTTTAGAAGATAATACAGTGATAGAAAAGTAACCGGACCAATTTTGTCATTCTGTTACAATATCTATTTAAGTCACGTTGTTTGCCAGTCCCACACCCCATCACCTTAAAGTACTTTTAAGTAAACCTTTTTATCATACGTACAGAGGTGTGAAAATTATCAGGCTTAAAGCAAGGTTTTGCTTATTTACTCACCAATCTTACCTCAACAAGACAGTGAATTTTTAGTATGATAAATTCTATAGAATATTCCCTCAGTCATATAAGATATCTTTATGTATGTCAGAAAAATCATGTAGAACAAAACTATACTCAAATTTTATGTTGCACTGTTGAATATACGGCGATTTTTTCTTTCTGAAATGAAATGTGAGTAAATGTATTTCAAGCGCGCAAAATATGTATCTTAGATAATTATTTCCCCCTGAACAGTAGCTGTGGAAAATTTGTTGTTTGTGACATGTGAATCTTTGAGTCCGTGGTTTGGAAAAATAATGATTCACCATGAAAAGCTAGTAATACTGATGTTGGAGGAAACAGCCTTTCACATCCTGCGTAGACTTGATCTTATACTTTGTAAGTAATTTTCAAATTCAGAAGCTATAACCATTTTATCCTGAAATGTACCGTAGACTAGTGACTTTCTCTTTTCTGTATTTTGCGAGACAATCTGCTCAAAACTGAGTCACTCGGCAAAGCTCTGCGCAATTGAGGGCCAACAGTATATGCACCGTTGAAGTAAATTTGCAATGTTCCGCTATACTGGCTGAGAACAATTCTGGTGTAGATAAATATCAGGCTATGTAAGCAATGTAAATATACAGAAAGACCCAAAAACATACGAACCACCGCGAGGCGTTTTTCCACTGCCCACCCGGAAACAGGATAACGCAACTGCCGTACACAAGGTCATGCGGTTGACTTGTTTTCCGCTGCTCTGAAAGTGCAGTATTGAGCTGGCGTCAAAAAGTGTGGTTGAGTTATTACCAGTATGCTTTATTATTTTGTTCTGTACTTAGTCACAAAGTGTATTATGACTCACCATTTATTTTCTACTACACAGCGGGTATTTACGATTCGTATGTGTTAACTCAGTCAGCTCGCCAAGTGAAAGTGCGATTTGCAGAAAGATTTGCAGATGATCTGCGATTTATATCTCTGGGGTAACTTAAAGCATAAAGTGTACAAGACAAACCTCCACATCCTGGAAGAATTAAAACAAAATATCCGCCAGGAAATTGCCAGCATTTCTCAATGTGAACTACGGCGAGTGATAGATAGTTTCCTAAAGCGGTGCCAATAATGTATGGACAATGACGGTGGCCAGTTTCCGCATCTCCGTTAATAAAATTGTAAGTAAAGCCTTTAAAAGTAGTTTTAAAAATGTTGCATGGTTTCATCCGCGCTGTTCAATGACAGCGGCAGTTGGCGACGAGCGCCGAGGACGCGAACAGATAAGGCACAGCGCAGCCCGTTCAGAGCCTTTTGGATCACACGTTTATAAACATACGTATCGCGAACACAGTCACTGACTGGTAATGAAGTGTCAAGATCGCTTCAAGTAGTAACATTATGGTGGATCATTGCATGAAGGTTACTGTGGAACAGGAACTCCACGTTAAAAATAGCAATTATAACAAAAATTTTCTAATCCGAAGTAAAACTAGCAGTACCTTACAGAACGTACCGTTTACTCACTAACATTACCATTAATTTAACCACGCACGGACCGACTCGCTCATTCACTTATTAACCCACTCATTTACTCACTCAAATACGCATTCATTTAAGCACTCACTCTAAAAACAAAGTTAAAATGTATGGTGGCCCAAAGAATAAAATTACCAACTTAAACAATGTGGGAAAAATATTGTAGAATTGAATGTAAGGTTTATTGTAAATAAATATCTATTTTGCTAGTGGGTTAAGGGAATAGCTGCTGGCTTTCAGTAGCTGAGACAATTGTAGGAAATATTAATATATTTAATTATACTTGTTTTGTCTTATTTTGTTGTTAGTAGGTTAGATTGTAACGTTTTTGAGCATTAATACATTTATTTATTCATTATTCGTTATACTCACTCACTAATTTGCTCACAGTCAGTCGCTCGCTAATATACTGATTAATTTACTCACACTGTCACTCACTAGCATACGATAGCCTTGTATCCATATAGTCAAAGAGTTACTCACTCATTCGTATACCCATTGAGTTTCAAACTCAAGTAGTCCTTCAACTAACGGACGTATAGGTTTGTAAAATACAGTAAAATGCGTTTCCTACATATGTAGGCATTCAGATTTAAAAATACACAGAAAGCCTTTTTAAACCAATAATTACATCGTATGCATATTGCAATTTCGTGGACTTTTTATGTATTAATTTTATTCTTTAAAATGCGATGTTACCAGATTCTGTTTGATCCAAGAGAAGTGCTGCTAGAAATGTTCCTTATTAGCAATTTAATATCTTATTAAATACAGTAACATCCCAAAATAGGGAGTAGGAGCACCCTGTACACTAACTTTGAACTACTCTTTATAGAAGGTGTTTTGTCATTGTGTACCGAAGCAAATACTCAACAAGGACCTCGATGACACTGCAGATTGCGTGATACCACAGGATACCGCAACTTCAAAAGTAGGTGCAAGAGGTAACACATAGCTTCTTGTTGTAAAAGTTCCATCGAATTTAAACCTTCTGATATTATGATGCTTTTTTTGAAGTAAATGAAAAATTCAGCAGCTTTTCCCAGTAAGAAGGCGAAATACTTTCCCCGCCGTGTTGAGTACAGTCAGCACGATATCATAGTCCCCCATCCAGTGTCTCAAGGGATTGCGCTACACGAGTTTGTTTTTCATCCCTCCCCCTCTCATTATTCTACCCGTTCTGTATCACATTAACAAATCACAAACGCATATTTTTGTGGCTTATGCGTGAAGTTTATAAAACTTCTCGGAGCGCTCTAAATGAAGATTACCTGCGTTGTATACAGGGTGTAACAACATCATAATCAGTGCATTATAAGCTACATAAATGGCGCAAGGTATTCAGAGCTTCCAATATACGAGTTATTATTGTGACATGAGAAAAATCAGTCCGGTTACTTTTCTGTCACTTTATTAGCTTCTAAAATGTTACCACCAATGCACAGTTTTCTTCTCGTCATTAACACAGTCTGCAGCCTTTCGGACTATCCCAACTCACAAGTTTTATTTCTAATAACCTTGTCCAGTCCTTTTAGTGCATTGCTTCACTTCCTCTGTCTCTCATGTACTAATTACGTCGATGTAATCACTCTCAATGCTCGTTGAATCTTCTTACGACGTACCAACACGACGACACACACGCACAGCCGTCTTGCGCTCACTGACACACTGACCAACCCGTGTCTGTAACTGAAGCTGTAGAAACTCATTGCTCTGCTTTTCTCTCATTTGGTGTACTCCTGTGTTGTGAATAAGAATGGAAAATTGCAGTTTATGTTTGCAAGCCTGTGACTGAGTGTTGATTTGCAAGAAATGTAAGAGCAATTTGTAACACTAAACAACATCATGATCTGCAATTATATTCCTATAGGCTATAGAAGAAAAGGGTACATAGTACCTGTGTTATTTTTTCACATTCTAGTTTTTAGATAAAATGTCGCAATCTACATCTAAAACAAGGAGTAGAACGGAAGATCGCGTAAGTTTTTCAAATCCAAGTTTTGAATCTGTTGTTACTTGATGACTAGCTGAAGATAATTTATTCCTCAAGCCATTGTAGCTGAAATAAACTGACACGAAGTAACAAGAGATGAAACTTCGCCTTCTGGGGAATTTTGTTTCATATGGGAGCAGATAAAGGCTGGGATGTTCCAATCAGGAATTTATTTCTGGGATAGTTTTTCGATCCATTATATAGAGCTACGATGTCTGTGAGTCGGCTTGAGGCAATAAGAGGATCCATTAGATTTCATGACAAGAGAACAAGAGAGCAACGTCGCTAACAGATAAGCCTGCTGCTACTTCTTACGTATAGAAAATATTTATAGAACAGTGCAAGAAAGTAATAATAGTTAAAATTAATGTTACGGTGGATGAACGACTATTACCATTTAAGAGCCAATGTGGATTTGTGCAATTTATGCCAAAAAGGTCCAAAAGGTACGGAATCAAAATATTCTGGATTTGCAAAGCTGAAAGTGGTTATCCCATTGATGGGATTGTATACCTATACAGGAAGAGAACCGAGTGAAGCACCACAGACGAATGTGGCTCTTGCTACAGTGAAGACTGGTAGGAAATATTGCTGGTACAATCAGAAATATAACTGCAGATAACTATTTAACAAGCCCACCAATGGCAGAACATCTTTTGAGTAAAACCTAACTGTTCTAAGAAAGATGAGGACGAATAAAATAGAAATTCCAAAAGAGATTAAACCAAATGAAAGCAGACAAGTAAGTTCAAGTCTATTTGCATTCACCAAAGACATGACAATGGTTACATTTTCGCCGAAAAAAACTAGTGTGTAGTCCTTCTATGAACAACACCCAAAACCGAAACCTAAGATTGTGAAATTTTATAACGAAACTAAGGGTGGTGTGGATATTATGGATCACCTAGTGCGCAATTAGACAAACTTTGCTCTCTGGTGCAACATAAACACTCTAAAGGCCTTTATTCTTTACAAAACACATTTTATACACATATGCGAAGGACTTTTGCACAAGAGGAGACTTTTGATCAAGGAACTTTCAATGGAGTTGAATCAACAGATTGAGATCAGAAGATTTTCTAAACCCTTTATACAGAAGTCCATATAACTGGTTATGGAGAAGTTCATTATTATCCCTCAAACACAATGCACCAGTAACAGGAACAGCAAAGTTGCACCAGAAGAGAAGGTGCGTATTGTGTTCTGCTTCATGTAATAGAAAAACAAAGACTGTACTGCAAGTGCACAAAACATATGTGCCAACACCACACCAGTGTCGTGTGCAACAATCGTAAACATTAATCTGGTACTTTCTTGTTTTTGTTATTTAATGCTGTAATCATCAACGTTCACAGATCGTCAAAAAATATGGTGGCATAGGTTTCAGATTTCCTTTTGTAATCCAGTCGAAATATATTCATGTTAGAAGATCTACTTTTTGAATTTAATAACACTATTAAAATGATATTTGCCTTATATTGTACTGATAAGCACTTAAACAAAATATTTGAGCATGATACCATCCAAAGAATACATATTTTCATTTAAAATCTGTTATTAGACATAACGGGTCAAATGGACCCAGAATACCTAAATGTACAAAAAATATAGGTCATACATAGAAGGATTAACTGCTCTTCAATTAAGTATACCGGACTCACAATTCTCCCTAAGTAACGTGCATCATGCCTGTAGCTGTCTAGAAGCTTAACTTAATACCGTGGAATATGCATTAATGTGCATCCCCGTCAATAGCGTGTGTAATGGGCAGCTTCATAACTACGGGAAAGGGTATACAGATCACCTTTTTCACGCGCCATCGTAAGAAAAAATATTTCATCACGGAAGCCAACTTTATAACATCATATTTGCGTGAATGTATCACTAATAATAATAATAATAATAATAATAATAATAATAATAATAATAATAATAATAATAATAATAATAATAATAATAATAATAGTAATAGTAATAATAATAATAATAGTAATAATAATAGTAATAATAATAGTAATAATAATAATAATAATAATAATAATAGTAATAGTAATAGTAATAGTAATAATAGTAATAGTAGTAATAGTAATAATAATAATAATAATAATAATAATAATAATAATAATAATAATAATAATAATAATAATAATAGTAATAATAATAGTAATAATAATAGTAATAGTAGTAGTAATAGTAGTAATAATAGTAGTAATAATAATAATAATAATAATAGTAATAATAATAGTAATAATAATAATAATAGTAATAATAGTAATAATAGTAATAATAGTAATAATAATAATAATAGTAATAATAATAATAATAATAATAATAATAATAATAATAATAATAATAATAATAATAATAATAATAATAATAATAATAATAATAATAATAATAATAATAATAATAATAATAATAATAATAATAATAATAATAATAATAATAATAATAATAATGATGATGATGATGATGATGATGATGATGATGACGATGAAGATGGCGATGATGATAACAACAACAACAATAGTAGTAGTAGTAGTAGTAGTAGTAGTAGTAGTAGTAGTAGTACTAGCAGCAATAGGTGTACTCGAAAGAAGATTCAGTGTCTTGAGGTGGTTTTTATAAGTTCGTTCAGGGTCTGTTGTTTAACTGCATTTGTTGGAGTGGTATAGTTCACACATTATTCTCACGCATTGATTGATTGGTTGGTGCTATTTATCCTCTGGGCACATTCTGTGATGGTACCCATGAATCGCAAGCTCTATTATTGCGTGCCTCTACTTTTGGCTGCTGTTGGTCCACTCCCAGATCACCATAGCGTTTTTGCCAAAGAAGTTGCCATCCGTATGCTTTTCCTTTAACATTCTCCTGTCTGTTACTACGATATGAATTCTTGTTGATGGTAGTAACATCTTGTATGTTAAGTGTTCCAGGAAGAAGGTTTCTCTGGTGAGTATGTATGTAGTTCTTCTTGGTGCATTCTTTCCTGCTCCAAAGGCCTTCTTTAGGAATCTTGATGTAAATTTTCAAGATTTTCCATGTCGGTTAAAGTCAGCTTATCCTATGTTATTTCAATGCCATAGGGAGCGATTGGTGTTTTTGCTGTTTCAAATAATCTCATGGCTGTCTCCAGTTTTAGCTCTGTTGTTACTTAGGTTGTATGTATTGTTAGTTCGAGGTATCTAAATTTTGTTTAGTAATTGCAGTTATTTTCTTCCTATTTTTATGCCGTCTGTTTTCAATACTCTCCCTCCCCTCCTGAAGACCATTTGCACTGTTCTTTTCTTCCTTTTTTTTTTCCGAAGATGTTTTCTTCCACCCATTGATGCATTGTTAGTGAGTTTATGCTTCAATTACCGAATTGTTCTGTGGGCTGTATGAACGTTCTACCGTTGATTGCTGTATCACTTTTATTGACTTCTAGCTTGGTCGGTAGTAATAAATGCCCAACAATATACCTTACTTCTTATTGTACCCCATTACGATGCAAAAGCCCGATAGCCTTCTTGGCTAAGATAAAAGTCTAAGCCGAAGCACAAATTACAAGCTATAAAATAAATGCAAAGTTCAAGGCGGGATATGAACCCGTTAGGATTAGGAGAGATACGGAGGGGCTCGGCACTGAAGTCTGAGGCTCATTGTGCCTATAGCCCCCGGGAGGAAGGATGAGGTGAGAGGAGACACTGGGCGGCCAGATCAAGACTAAAAGTACAGACACTGACAGAGTGCGTTAAGGTTTCCCAAGTTTGACGACACCTTGAACATTTCGGTCTTCCAGGGCCATCTTAGAGGTCCCCGGTGGGGTCGAATGCCCGAATATGCCGCCCTCCTACCCGGTTTATTCGGACCGAAAGAGATCCTGTGCGCATATTATCCCTGCCAAGCTGCACCTAACGCCTTCGCTGACACTCTGACAGTGAAAGAACCAACGGGATGAACGATGAATGAAATGATTGATGAAGTGAAATAAAAGGACAGGAAATTCGGGGGTTGTAATTATCCTTCCCAGCATTCGCCTAACAACCAAGGATACCCCCGAAAAAGCCATGGGTCTGGAAGGTTGGCCACGGGATTCAAACACACGACTTCCTGAATGCAAGCCTCACACGTTATCACGGAGCCATCTCACGCGATGATAAAAATCCAAAGTCCTCACATAAGGGATATACTCATTTTTGTGGACTTATCTGGATTTTTGTTAATACAACGTCCAGTCTTCATCAACTTGTGGCTGTCAGCTTATCTACTTGAACAGGACATTCGAATATTGTGAGTATAAGCGTAATACGGGTTTTATTTTCCTGTATTTTATTCCTTTTCAAATGCTTTACTGCTTCGTAACTTCCAAAATATTTCGTATTTAAGTTTATATATTTGTTCACACTCGTTCTGTAAAATTCAATCGTCCTCAACTTTACAAATCCCGTAAACCTTGGTAGCTGAAGCATGAGGGGAAGACGTTTTATGACGTCACTTTCTCTCCTCTCCCCGCCGTCGTCGAGGGTTCACCATTATCCAGGTCGAACGGCCATGTATGCTGAACTTGATAATTTCTGCTATTGTACCAGTCACTAAATGTGGAAACTTCTAACCCTTCTCTTACTCCCTTCTCCCTCTCTTACTTATTGAACCATAAATGTACACACGGTGCTGTCAATTGCGGTTTACGGGCACGTTAATGGTTTTACGGGAGAACATTCACTACCTTTCATGGGCTACTTGTGATGTATTATAGGGCATAGGTTGTGAAACACAGGGGGGGGGGCACCTCGCGTACATAGATATACAGAAGATCGATTGCGGCTATTACACTTGGGAGGAAAAGATAATGTGAAGGAACCACAGCAGGCTACAGGTCGTAGGCACACACATCACAGAGACGCTCAAAGACCCATCTGGAGCTGCCCAGAGAGAGCTGTTGTTGTTGTAGTGTTTAACGCCCGCTTTTACTACTACGGCACCGCAGGCGGTGACACTGATGATACATGAAGATGGAGCACCGGTGGAATGTGATGGCGGGGGAAACCGGAGTACCCGGAGAAAACCCGCCCTGACGCCGCTTCGTCCACCACGAATACCACATGCGGGTCCCTGGGATCGAACCCGGGCCGCCTACCAGAGAGAGCGACGAACGATCCGTCAATCAAGCATGCCTCCACCTTCCTTTGAGGAAGTATCCGTTATCGCCATCTGCCCTGCACATCCCTACGCCAGAAAACCTGCAAACACACGTGAAACATGAAAAGAGAAAGAAATGATGGGAAGGAATAGTTCGCCTACCCCCGGGTTTTCGTCTACTGACCAAAGAAGATCAGGAAAAACCCAAATAAAGAGAGGACAGAAACCGAGCTCGGGACCTTCCCAATGTGAGTCCCACCATTATCGGTCAGTTGCTACTCCTGATACTTTTACATGACACCACAGACGGCTACTGGTCGACTTTGGCTTCCGAACTGTGAAAACCTCTAGACTAATTCTGCTGACTTAAACGGAAATAAGAAATAAGACAGTTTCAAGCTGGAGTTCATAGTTTTGTGCCCGTTATAATACTGCTTCTAGAGAGGGAACCCGCAGGTTTGCCCGATCGAGCCTTTCTCTGGCTCGCTGCTAGCTTAGAGCCTCAGCGCGGCTCTCGGGTTACGTCCGTGGCGTGCTTTATTGATGACACAACTAACCATACAGCAGGTCAAATTAACCTGAAAGTCTATTCATACTGAAGCAATATTCTACTTGTATAGTATTACAGAGTGGATGTATGTAATTACAAATATTAATTATTAAATTTCATTATATAAAAACCTAAGACAGATAATACAATTAGAACAGCTAAAGGTGTGACTGATGAGAAATTATGAATAAGGTGACTTAGATAAATTAGAAAATGCAGAACATTAAACTGCAAGTTATATTAAACGTTGTATTTTATTTTATGTTTTGGTTAGTTTTCTATTAACCAGCCTATGCATATTTGGGGAAATACTTCGTGCTGTCTTGATTTCAAACACTGCGTTAGGATTTTCATCAAGAACGCATACACGTGCATTGCTGTGCCAAATGTTGACCCCCCCCCCCACTGCTATCATCTTCTGTGACGTAACCAGTCGCTGCTTGGCAAACAAGCTCTTGGTGCCTGTTCTAGAGCATAGACAGCACACGAACGTTTTGCTGGTGGGCACTTAGACAGGACATCTAGGTCCAAAGTTCAATTGCAATACTGGCCTTCTGAATGCTGTACGCAAACTGTATAAATATTGCATTGTTGTCAGAGAAGCTCACATATGATAATAAGCGTAATTAATTTTTTTAGACAGTTGACAGTAAAAGTCGGACTTTTAGCAGTTCAGGATAGTGTTAAAAGTATCAAATTCTACACCTCAGTGCTGAAAAACTTTTAACACTCCGATAACGCCAACTTTGTTTTCTTATGGAATATGTCAATTACCTCATTCCAGTTTGTTGTGAATCTGAGTTACACAATGCTTATTTAAAATGGCGGGCCATTGGAACTTGAATATGAATAAGTTTAGAAAAATTGTAATACTAATTAATTAAATTTCGTTACGTTATTTTCGTCGTTTTATTATTTCCACCGCCTCCCTTACGTAGAATGTTATGGTTTTGTAAAAGTCATGTTGCCAACACTGATGCGACGCAAGGCAAATGAACATCGCAACCCGAAGACTATCATGACCATGAGAAAGGTAATACAGTACCATATATTTATATAATTTATAATATATCTATAAATATTCAGGACTGTCTAAAAATGGTATATGATGCACGGGTTAAAAGGATTTGATTTTGTTCGTAGGTTTCCTCAACTCCTCGACCTGTTTCGGAATCACACCTACTCAGAAAATAAAATCTTCCTTTTAACCCTTATCATAAATAACTATTAGATTGAAAGTTTAAAGAGATCAAAAAAGAAACTGGCTTAATGTATGTGGAGTAATATAGCATATCAACTCTTTGTTTTGAGTTCCTGCATCATAATCCGCCAAAAGATGCGATGTGTATGTTTATTCTATGTCCTCGTTGGCGAGTCGTTATGTACTGAAGGGTGTCCAATAAGAAGAAGACCAGCCATTAAGCAGGATGTTTCTTCGAGCTAAACTAAAATGTGGTGTATTTCCTCACTGCTTTTAAAATCCGGCACAACACACAAAGACGTGTACAGTGTAAGTTTGGCAAGATACCAAATCTCGCAATGCTGAAGAAAACTGCAAACTGAATCCCTAACAGCAGACTTCAGTGACCCGAGTACTTCAAATCGTAACTCGCAAAAGTAACACCACTTCCATTAATTTTATGTTTCTAAAAATTAGTGTACACATTTCTTCTTTATCTGATTACCGCGTGAAAAACTGACATCCCCTAAGACTTTCAAAACTGTGCATGGGGTCAGATAGGTGTCGGGTAGCAGACGAACTCATGGACAGGACAGAATCAAGGCTTGGAAGTGGGTGGCCAGCCCTGTACTACGTATGACAGTGAGGAAGAGGATGATGCGAAATGCAGGAGAAACGGATAAATGGGAAGGTGATGATGGGGCAGTTGGTGTAAAGAGTAGAGGGGGAAACCGGAGAACCCGAAGGAATCTCGTCCGGACGCCGCTTCCTCCACCATGAATACCACATTGGGGTTCCGGGGATCGAAACCGGACCTTGGTGATAGATGAACGATCTAACCGCTCGGCTACGGTTAGTGTACCTACTGGTTAAATCTATAAATACTTTTTACAGCGGATGTTCATATGGAAGAATGTTTAGTCGGGAGAGACGGCTTCGTAGTAACGGACGAGGCAAACATTTGGGAGATCCTGGGTTTAATTCCCAGGACTGGCCTACGGCATATAGCCTCCCAAGTTTCCTTCAACTAAACTGTTCCTCCTGCAGGCCAACACGAAGAAGTTTATAACGATTCCAAGCTTGATGGCACGGTCACACCGGCGGACTCCTCAAAGAAGGCTTTCCTCTGGCGAAACCCATAGGGGTGATAACGCTGTTCCTAAGATCTAATGCGGGATTACCCGCTCTTCAATTCCGCTATCCTACGCGGAATGCTGCTCTCAGTTGATTTCTGCTCCGGACTGCTCGTCATGGATCTTAACCTCAGGGTATGCGTGAGTATTTGCAATAAAAGCCGGAACTCTCCTTAAAGCACTTTTAATTACGACCAAGTAACGTTTTAGATTTGCCGTATTGCTATTAGAATTTTGTTACGGCTTTACTGTGTCTTTACTAAGACCGAACATTGTTACTCGAAACTATAGTGTGTCCTCACACTCGAGGTCCGGGAAGTAAGTCCAACTGACTTATTCACTCGCGATCTGGAAGGCAAGTGTCTCACCGACCCTCTCTCTCCGGGTTCTGGCAGGCAAGTGTCTGTGCGTTATGAAGCTATCTATGCCTTTCCCCATTACCCCTCCGACAGGTTTCGAAGAAGTCTCCGCGACCATCCCTTGTTTTCCTGCTCAACACCTGCACTAAGCGATTTCCAGGAAAACTGGAATTACCAGGCCTCACTTGACTACCTGACGCTTGCCCCTAATGACTTGTCTGTAACATTTCGTGCCTTTTGACAATTTTAACCACAACTAATCCTTCCAGATTTTGTGCCTTTATACATGTAACGATTTTAACATTTCCTGATTATTTAATTCTGCCATATGACGCAGTATTATATAATTATGGCGTTCACAATTTCGGCTTCAGATGTGTGACAGTTTTGATGCTGTCTCCAACATATCCGTGTTTAATGACTTTACTGTCGGATGCTACAGTAGCGACCAATAGGATTTTTCTCTCAAGGTTTGCGTGGGTGGGTGTGAGAATAGACAAAGTCAGTTACTTCAGGTCACAAATTTTAACAGACGCTAATAAATGAGTTATTTAATCAGGTTGCAGGATGTTTGAGTACGTATAGTTAAAATGCTTCTTGACACTAGAAACCGTAAATATTGAAGTGTATCTAAGCTCTAAACATGACTAAATTCACGCAATAGCAATGATAATAATAATATAAGTTGCTGTGAATCGTTTATATACTAAGCAGCAAAACCCCTTGTGGCTGCCGCCAAATATATGACTAACCGAGGGCGGTCTTAAGGCTCTTTGGAATACCGATGATCGATCGCTTCTCTAATATCTAAGACTGGAAGAAACACACATTAGAATTGCACTCTGTTTTATACGCTTAAGTGTATCACGACTACCCCGCCATAATTCTTATTTATACGCTGCCAAATCTGAAGCCTCTTACTCGCATCTGAAACACATCATTTACAATGTGACTTGTTAAATTCTGAATATTCATTCCCTTTCCCCTTAGGAACTGGCTTACGTACCTATTCACAATTACCAGGATCTTGAGCTTATCGATTTCCTGTTGACTGAATTCATCGGGGAACCTAAAATTGCCCCAGCTACTCTGAATAATAAATGTTTTTGTTTTCAACACTTAAATTCCCTAGCTACTTACTGTTTACCCTATGCATTTATTTTAGTGCTTGGAAATTATTTATTTACCATTTCATTATAAGACTGTTAATCTTACAAGCTAATTCGGAGGATGCCATCTGGCAAGGCCGAGATGTACGTCCCAAGTGCACCAATTAGGCCTAATCGGCTACTATGGTCATATTGTTTTGATACCTAACCTCAATTTCCTGGGTTGTAAAACTCAATGTTATGGTAAACTTCTATTATGTCAACAAAACTGGTTAACTCAGTAGTCTGTGCTTTGGCCGTATGTTATATGGCCATCTGGCTTTTAGTATTCTTTGTCCATTTTGACAAATCTCGACCGAAGGATGCTTTTTAGAACAAAAATGCACGCCAGTAACGACATTACATATTCCTTCTATAGTACCATTAAGTATTCTCTTTACATATTTACTCACTACTAACCCAGGCTCTTGCAGCAGACGACATAACGAATATACCGAGTCCGACTATGTTCAACTTGAGTTTTTATCTACTATGTGAGCTAATATAACTTGCAATATCAGAAACCAATCGTATTTCTTGAAATGCGAGCATTTCTGTAAAAATAAGACTTATTAATTTTCTTCGACAACCTCTGAATTACATACATGACGTCATATACAAGTAGGGAAACGGAATACATATAATTGAACATTATTCATATAACTTTTTATATACAACACATGTTGCATAATTTTATATCATAAGAGTAGAGTTATGGCATAGTTAAAAACAGCAGCTGATATTTTTTTTGCATTTTAATGTGATTCCGGGCTTGGCGCACAACAATGGACGGACGGGGCCACGCTGTTTCACACCACAAGCCGTGCCGGCGAGCAGGCAAAGACGTTAAAGGTCGGGCTGCCTCGCGTACTACTTTGTGTAGGTGCTTGTTGACAATCGAAGCGGCAGAAACAAAAAAGGGTCGAGAAAGTTCGCGAGACTTCTAGCTGCGTCATTTTCGGTGCGTGTGTGTGGAATCGAGTAAGGTCCGTGTGACGTCATCCCCAGTATATTAGGAGGCCAGAGAAGAGCAGATTAGTGAGTTTTAGAGTTGAATTAGGAACAGGAGTCGGTCAGTGTGTGTGAGACAGCTGTGTGTGTCATAGTTTGGTACGTCGTAGGAAGATCAACGAGCGTCGAGTACGTCGTAGTAGTGCATGAGAGATAGTAAAAGTGGAGAAAGACACCGGAAGGACTGAGAAAGATGAAAAGAACAGTTGTGGGTTGTGATAGCCCGAGAGTCTGTAGACTGTGTTAAGACCAGAAGAAAATTGTGCATTTGTGGTAAAACTTTAGAAGACAATAAAGTGTTAATAAAGTAACCGGGCGGATTTTTGTCGTTTTGTTACAATAATTTAATTGTGTAATATCATATTGTATATAAGCCCTGCTTTGTAGGGAATGGTTTGAGGCTCCCAAAATGTCCACCAACGCATCAGCCGTTCGCTCTCTGCCGGGCAGGTCCTTGGCAAACAACAACCTCTATTGACGTAGCTGCAGAGAGAAAGGACCCACTTGGACATGTCCTGGGGTCCAGTCCATACGGCGGGTTGCTGAGGAACTCTCCTCATTAGGTCGGGTCTTTCATATCTGAACAATTGCAGAAATACAACTTTACTGTATATGAAAAAGTACTGGACCTGCCATGAACAGCAGTTGCCATATAATAGAGATTATTGCATTTACAGGAAAGAGCTTGAAAGGCTACAATCTCGACTCGACGGTAAGATTCGAGCATCATAAAGGTCAACCGAAAGAAGTAAATCTAGAAAAATGGACTATACATGAACCTACTATAGAGTTACAAGAACAAATACAAGCTGCAAGATATTGAAGAGATCGGCTTGATGGTAGCAATACCACAGTATTTTGTAGATACTTGGAAGATATTCCAACTCCCCTCAAGAGAATTAAATCAATTATCACTGTTAAAGGAGGCCCTTTGAATAATTTAAAATATCATTTACATGATTGTTAAGAATTATGATCAGCTGAACAAAAATGACAGCTGTTTTTGATCACACATGCAGATATATACAGGATGGAAGGGAAGTCACAATATTCCTTCTAATACGTGCTTAATAGAAGCATTACAAACGAAAAAGTCTAATATCATTTTGTTTTTTGATCAGCCGATTTCGAAAAAATAAATGGTTCTTGTTCCAAATTGGGTGCGTAATTCCACAAGAATATACGGAGATAACAGTTGGCTTCTTGTAAGATGCGTAGAGTAATTTATTTCTAACATAGCTTCGGTAGTAATTATGGGATATCATACAGGGTTACGAAATAATTAATCGCTTAAAAGACGTGAAGGAATACTCCAAGCAGCGCTTTGAGGCGTGAATTGAGTCGACAACGTTGCGCTGAGGTTGGTCAGGGAATTGACCTGCTTTCTGAATGTAAACAGGTTGGCTGCTTTCGCTTTCGTGTAATGTTGGCCTACACTCGCACAGCAAACATGGAAGGGCAAGGCAGGGTATGCGTTTATGTTCTCAAGACGGACCGTTACGTTGTTTGTTTATGTACTGAGCTAGGGACAGTGACACCCACACAATCTGCAGTGTTGCCAGCTTGTTTTCGATACAACTAAAATATCTCCGTAGGAAATGGTCAGAAACAAAAACGTAAGATAGAAAATGTGTTCCAAATACACATATACCACTAGTTTAAATTAGTGTACTGACCTGTCTTTCACCCGGTATATATACCGATTTTTCGTTAATAAGTTTTGTCATCTTTTACTTTTCATACACTTTCATATTTGATGTATGCACTAATTATTCATAAAATGAAATTATAATTGGGAAAGAAGATGCCCTAAGTTAAGGGTATGTCCACGTTTGCCAGAGGACTGAGGAAAACTTGGAAAACATCAGTCAGGGACAACGGTCCTGTAGTTTTAACTCTGATCAATGCAACGATAGTTGTTTGTCTACTACAGTTTAAAAGAGATAAATATTTGTAAAAACAATTACATTATGTATTTCTTATAAATACAAAGAGAATAGCCGTAGTCAGGTGTTTAAAAATTGGACGCTATAAGTCAGTCTTGAAATTTCACTCTTCCCATGCAATCGGAAGAAACAGCTGCAAATCGTGATTGCTTTAGAAATATGATAAAATATTTAACAGTTCGACCATTAATAGCAAAAAAGATTGGAACTGGCTTATACCAAATAATATATATTTGAAAAGAATTATAAGGTTTAAACATGTATAAATTCTATCTGTTCTTTAACGAATGCCAGTTAAGGTATATTATATATTGAATATACTTGTGATATTTTAATCAAATATTAAAACAATTCTTCAGAAAATAAAAAGTTCCTTGTAAAGAATTGGTAGGGCTTAGGGAGGGGGAGGGTTCTTCAAAACTTCCGTGTCAAATTTTTGAAAGATACTGAATTTAATGGGACATTCAAGTGAAAATTCTAAATTGCGTATTTTTAAAGTTAGAGCTTTCAAGTTTTGGGTGTTTTTTCCCACATTAACGGCAGTCTGTGCCGAATTTGAGATATCTCCTTTAATTAAGTTATACTTTAGTAATTGATACAATTCCTGGTAAACATATTCTTAATACCAGGTGACCCACTCCAGCAGGCATTGGAGTAAGTAGATAACCCTTCGTGCGTTAAGAGTGTTAGTGAAATGATGGGGGTAAATTCAGTCAGTGGCGTGCGTGAAATGTTCTGCTTGTAAGATAAGCGGACGGGATACCAGGCCGCGTGACAATAGACAATAATAGTCTTAGAATATCTTCCAGGAAATAAACCCATTCCTATATATACTGCTATTGTCTAACATTACGAATTACAGATTGTAAATTGCCGAAACAAAATCCATGACAACATGAGGGAGCGTAATGTTTGATTGGCATTTCTTTGATTCTTATTAATGATATTGTTGTATTTTATTATTTTAATTATTGTTATTATTGCTAGTGCTATTACCACATTGTTATTCCTTTTATTCTCATTAGTTTATTATTATTATCATCATCATCATCATCATCATCATCATCACCATCACTATATGAAAATAAAGTTTGGTCTGCATTTTGCTGTGTAAAGAAAGGGAAAGCCACAGGAATTTCTTTCTATTTGCAATTTTCGATTTTTTTTTCAAGTAACATAATTTCACTATTTATTAAGCGGCTTATATTCCACATTTCATAACAATCTAACCGAAAGTGTATCGCTAGGAACCTTTTATGTGTAGAAAAATGTAGCTTTGAGAAACGAAGAAAATAGAATTTAATGGATATTTAAATGACCGTTGAGCAGTTTGAAAATGGCGCGTAGTAATGAATTATAAAGCTCTAAAGGAACATCGTGACGTAGGGAGTTGCCTATTTTTTAAAAATTTTCGTCCTTTTTATTTTTGTGTCATACAATAGCGCTAACCTTTTAGTTTTCAGAAATATGTAGTTTACGTCCTAAATGTTACAACAAGTGCGTTTAATTTAACAATTTAATTAATCAAAATTTTCGTCCTTAGGTTATTCAATCCCAAAAATTACGCTACGCTCTTTCTTCATACATCATTTTAAAGCTTAGTAAACAGGAAATTATGTGAACCAAAAGCTATGCTCTTAATACAATTAAAAAAACTCTGTAGCCATTTAAACAAAACTTCAGTTCATAAAAAGAGGAATTTTGAATTTTAAAATTCATATCCTTTTAAACAGCTAGTTTACTTTTCATAACTGAGGTTCAAATTATTGTGCATGTTCAGAGAAACAAATTCCTGTGTTGAAATCTGTAAGAGCACAGAATTTGAAACACAATTTTAAATTTTCAACTTCAATTTTTATGATTACCCAAAAATAATTTTAAGTGTTGGTAGTGAAAATAGAGAAATAAACGATGCAGTATTTATTAATGAAAGCAAAATATCATATTTAGTCCAAAAAGCAGGGATCTCAAATCATGTATCTCCGGTGGAATCTCGGTGGAGTACAATATATTTTCTACCTATTATGTGCAACATGGCAGAGAAAGTAACAAAAAATCAACCCGTTTGACATGTTCTGCTTGTGTACATTTTGTTGCGCTCTTACAACAAAAGGCAATAATGCGGAACGTTTTATATCAGCTATTACAGAAGAGGCGTGAAACATCTGTTCGCTTCGCTTCCAAAGCTCCTGAACAAATCATTGGTTGCTAGCAGCGGCTTTTGTTGCTCCCCTCAATCAATACATTCCATTTTGCATTGTTCAAGGTTGACCTAGATAGAAGTTACATATTGCATACAACTGTCATTCATGACTCCGACCATTCATCGCACAAATGACAAATCAGAAATTATTGCATTTTGTGTAATAAAGCATGGATGTGTGAACGTACCCAAGGTCATAACGGAGCATCAAGTTCGTTCACATGCCTGGGTCTTAAACTCTATCAATATGGTTGGCTCAGCGAGGTGGCGCTGCGGTAACGTGTCCGCCTCGCATTCGGGAAGTCGTGGTTTCGATCCCCGTGGCAGACACTCCTGAGAGAATTCCACCACGTCGCTAGGTGAACGTTACGAAGGTTAACTACTTCCACCAAATTTCCTGTGCTTCAATTTCATTTCACCTTCATCCTGCTTGGCTATTTCAGGGTTCTAAGTTTCGGCGGGAGTACGAGCTGCCACCAGGGAGTGTATACGGACTGAACTTGTAATCCGCAAGGACGTAGCCCTCCGCTGTTTTCTGTCCTATGTGCGACCACTCTCGAAACTGAGAGAAGGTATATGAAGGGCCTCTAAACCTACGGAACATTAGTGTCTTCAAAAACATTTGGAAGCTCCTCTAAGTATACCATAGTTGTACAGTAGTTTTGGTAGATTGCAACTCTACTTATACCCAGTAGCACAGTTGATTCGTTAAGGATATTTGACATTTATAATGCTCCTATAGTGAATGGGGTTTAAGGGCCCTTCGACAACGAGGCCATTTGGGCCAGTGGTCGTATGAGCACATTCGTGAGGAATCATAAGGATGAAACGTATATGAAACGCTATATGTATACAAAACCAGCTTCTTGTGACCACTGGAGAAAATCATTAAGTGGGCCGCGCTCTTTCTGCAGAAATATCTGGTATTATTTAAAGGAAAGACGAAAGGAGAAAAGCGAAACTCGACAAGGGAAGGCAAGCATCTCAGTTACACCTAACATGAAAACAAAAGTAAAAGGAAAACAGCGACTAAGTAGCGTATTGCTGAGAACGGAACAAGGAAAAGTGATTTCGCATTTCCGCTCAGTGAGCACACTTATCGTACCAACAGAACAGAGGGTGTTGGCAACAAACCAATAGATTCTCACATGGTCATAGCTATCACGTTGCTTTTAACGGGAGACATGCGGCTCGGACACCGCCAGGTCAGTGCTTTCTGCCTCAAGGTTTTCCACGTTTGCCTCCCCAATTTAGGCCGGGAAGGTTTCCTTCCCCAAGGATCATTGCGTTAATATACAGCGATGCCAAACCTTTTCTTTTGTTGTGCTAATGACGTCACCTTGTTGCCTTACCCTCATCCTTTGTTTTGTACATGATAAGCAAGCACTAGAGTGGTTTGTTTTTGAGTCCCATAAATGCGCCATAACTCGGCTAAATGTAGGTAGAAGCAAATCCGTTCTCCCTTCTTTCGCATAAGGTTGGACATCACTGATGCTACGTATCATCAGTGACCACCGCCTGTGGTGCCGTATGCGGTAGAGCGGGTGGTAAATATTGCAATATTGTGTGAATAAAAGCCCAGCGATGACTTTGCAGTAATTAACGAGGGTTTTTCTTCTACTAGGAACTTCCTTTACTCATTCTCTATCACTTCACTATCGATTCACCTTTCAGGTTGCGTTAGGATCTATGCAGTGTCATTCGGTGTCGCTAAATGGCACAAATGCTCGTTGGACGGTTCTTCTCGGCTCCGGCAGAAACCAGCCTTCTTTGACCTGCCTCAGGCGGCTGTAATTAAGCCCAGATCCGCCAGAGGGAAGCCTTCTCTGCGCAGCCCACCGGTGGGTATAGTTCTGCCCACTTCCACCAGAGGGAAGCCTTTTCTGAGCAGCCCGTCGGTGTGACCGGGTCATCAAGCCTGGAACATTAGGGACTTCTGCGAGATCCTATCGGTCGGCCCATAGTCCCCTGCGGATTCTTCACCTCATCCGTCCCTCCTAGGAGCAGTAAACACAAAATCCCCACGTCGGGTCGAGATGTGAGGTTGTCCCTTCAGTTCCCTGGTTATGCGAGTAAAATGAACAAGATGCTGGTAATTAAGATTCGCAGCTAGAAAGAGTCGTTTATATCAGGTTTGAATCTTTGGCCTTAACAGTGTGGCGCACAGTTGTCGAGAAGGAAACATCTTCCTTGGAAACTTAATGGCAGTACTAAGGAAACGTTAATGAAGTCCTGTGCTTAGTGCGTGGTTTTATGTAGTTCGAAAATTTAACGTTACAATGAAGTGAAATATAGATATGTAATCGCTTAAGACAGCAAATAATGGCTTGGTTTAGTCTGAAAATTCTGAACAATACAGAGAGTAGGTTGTGTAGATGAAATATCTATGGGTGTACATTCCAATGGTATGAATCAAATAATACGTCGCCCAAAATTATACACTATTGGTTATAGTTAATAGGAAACTTAGTACCCACACACCTAGAGACACTGATTATAAGAAAAGTTTATTGCACAAATATATACGGGATGAATCACCTGTCCCTAATTTTGTTTCTCGAATTTATGCAACCCACTAAGAAGTCTTGAGTCTATCTTGACCGTACACTCCACACTTTACATATGGACATAGACAGAAGACGGATTAATATCTGAGTGAATAAGTGCTTTAAGGGATAAAGGATTCGCGATATAAATCCATTCCAAAATCATCGTACTCTTACACAAAGAATTTCTACACAATTTATAAACTTTTTTAGATTACACATTCTACACACACCCTCCCGAAACTCCTGTTGAATGAGCACTCATCGTAATTAATTCACTTTCAAAATGAGCTAAAACAAAGTGGTGGATCCATAAGCCCGAGTCATTTTATTGAAATCTAAAATGAACATCTATTAGAATTTGAAATGTGATATATGGAATGCTGAACATATTAAATGGTCGTTTGTCCGTAACATATATTTCAAAGCACTCACTTTGAAAGGCCTGCTTCATTTCGTAGTTTACGCGAGCTTTACCGTTTCTAAGAGTAAAATTGGTATAGCAGATTTGCATGCTGCAAGAGCTGAGCGTCCAGTGGTCCATTTTAAAATATTTACAGCTTTATATGAGATGCACTGAATACATCTTGCCTCTTGCTTCACCCAATTTGTTCAAGGCAGATTTAATAACTGACGTGCTTTTCTTGTTGACAGCAACAAACTCGCAAGTTTTAATTTTATGTTGTGCATCTACTTTGATAATGTGAATGGCAATCCCCTAACGTGTAGATTCAGTGGCTTTGATTGTACTTGTGGTAGTCGCAACTCAATATTCGATATCCTGTTTGCATAACAAAACACAGCTTTCATTCAGCTATTTAAGGTATACACTACCAGCAACAGAACACTCACTAGACACCAAATATATCACGAGTGATGTAAATTGTCAGACACTCCTGTGCTTGCTTCATCATTCATTGGGAATACTCGAAAATCCACACGACCTATCTTCACTGCTACTGCCCACAGAGCTCTATTACACTCGATTACTTGCATTAGTCTGGTGACAGGTTTGATGAAGTTTGCAGGTACATACGTCTCTGCTGAATACATCACCGCTTCTGAACGTTCCTGAATGTTGCATACTGTGTAAGAAGCTAAACGGCGCAAACGTTTGGATTGTGGCGTGAAAACTTCATCAATCCTCAGGCTATTTATACATGTTCAATAGAAAGCTTTGGTAACTGTATTAAGCTATATCACGGCTTTGAAACATGTAACGAAGATTATACACAGCGGTGGTTTTGTAACTCGGCAATATCGCATGCACTGCAGTGACCTTGGTTGTGCTTATCGGCTGTGAATGTTAACTGTGTGTTACTGCTTTCTGTTCGTGCTGTAGAGTCTGGAGTTTTTTCTTTGTGCACCTCAAATGTAAAGCTTATTCAAACATCTATGTTGTGTATGAATTACTTTAGAGTATCATTATTATTGCTGTTCTTGTCATGGAGACAGGTGTGGGGACAATTTTAGGAGAAATTTACTGGTGTTCTATCTCTAAACAGCAAGTACAGGACCAAAGTAATTAAAAGTTTATGGAGTGTACATGTACAATGAGTTAATATTTTTTTTTAAATAATGATCCTCCTTGAAGCAATTACTTATTTTGCTACACGTTGGTGTGGCATTTGAAGCCCGATACGCCAATCGTCGATGAAACGATTTTGAAGCGGAATTAGTGTTTTGTAGGTCACACGTTAATAATACAGTTTAAAGTAACAATGCTTCACGCCGCCGTCCCTTTGATTCAGTCCTTCGCCACTGATAACGTTATAAGATTTCTTTCCCTCGATATGCGTGGGTTTTGTTTAGAAAGGAGGACACTAATTTTGAGGATAATGGCTTTTAATAAAAGTTTCAATCTTTTATTATTTGCACTGAGACGTTGCCGACCAATGTACGTCAATTAAAAAACAGTTCACCAGTCAAAAAAGACTGTGCTCATACACACCTGACCTGAAATATGCTTTACTATGATAGGTAACTTTGTGTGTCCGACTGGGCGCATTGCTATGGAGGATCTAGGTATTAGCGATCTTCTTTCGAATGCGGTGGTTCCTACAGGCAATTTTCAATTTTTAACGGTTAGGACTTCCATTGCGTTTTTATTTGACATTCTTTGCAGCCATGTTTGAAGTTTTACAACACTCAAAAACAAGTATCCTGGACATTTATTGGTTCTTGTAAGGCTCACAGGTCATAACAAGTCACCACAGGAGGTTTTTTCGCAGATATTTAGCGCAAAATTTGATTGATGGCACAACAGCTTGAAAGTTCACTGCATCTTGACTATCGATGCGAACGCTAAAAACACATTCACTTCAGGTTCGTTTTACACTCTTCAGAGGCTCGGAGGCAAATAAACTGGACCGTCTAGCTTATGTGGCACCTCCACTATCGATCCTACTCAAAAAATACCTCGTTTCACCTCTCTGCATTGGCTGAAGAAAATCAGTTTCCATAGTTGTTGGACAAAGCCAATAAGTTTAGGACAATGGGATTGTTAAACGCTAAGCCTAAGAAGCAAAGATACATATGCTAACAAAAAATGGCGAAATTTGTGCATCGGTCGAGCGCTCTCCGAAGAAGCATCTAAAACTGTTGCTCAGAAAGCGGGTGCTTCAGAGAACTGTTGTTATAGCTGCTGAACTTCTAAAATTGATAGTTTTCTGAGTCACTATTGTGCATGAATTACAACCAAGAGTAACCCAATTTAGATGGCATATCTTATAACAACGTTACTATTCAATGTAGTGCATGTTATTGTTACTCATGACTCATGAGCAATAATAAAATTCACTACAATGACTACAATGAGACTTGAGTATGTATCGTAGGAGACTTAGAATAGAAAAATTCCCAGTGTAGTACACAGCACGTGGAACACGCACACACGCAATGCGTGCCGGGTCATAGAACGACCGGATTGTACATTGCCCTGAATTTCTTTATGTGATACTTTTGTCTGACTTATACCACTCTCAGCAGCTTTAAAGAGGTAAACTAAATGAAATGTAGCTTTTCAGTGCAACTTATCCAGAATTTCATCTAAAAATATTACTTCTGACAACGAAACAGATGGAGTCTAAAATGGGTAATAAGGCGAGAACAACAGAACACATGCAAGAAGTTTTTACCTTAACAGCAAATATACACATGTAAAAATGAATGCTTTAGGGAAGCTTATAAACTTATGTTCAGTAAAGCTTCGCAAACAACTAATCAGCGGAAAGTTGATACTTATCGACTCGTAACTTATGTGACTTAGAGCCCTGGGCTCTCGCAGTTTCAGTGGGGAATACGCTGGGAATTGGGAAGTCTCTGCTGTAAGCAAAACGGAGCGCAAACTCAATAAGGAAGCTAGAGGAAGCATGCTAAGAAGGAAGTGATCCAATATTGGATGGAACCTCTAACTTTACATTAAGGGAAACACTATTCCTGCCCCTCGGTTTCAGCAAAGTATGTTACAGCTGTCCACTTCACACTTGCGTTAAGCGCTAATGGTTTTGATTGACCCATTTCTGCTTGTAGAGTTAGTATATTTATTGTACCGAGATGGGGTTTAGCATAATTCACAAGCAAGTTTCGGTGTTGGAAATACGAGAGACGTTCAAACATTTCTAGGCCGGAATAAGAAAATATAGAATGTCAGTTATGTGTTTTTTTTTTCTTCAACAAAGCCACTTCGTAGGTCAATAAATTTCTCTAGCTACTTTTACTTTTAATTCAGTAAAATAAAATTCGTCAACATGGGTTAAATAAAAGTCTACTTCACCATCACCATGTGATGTGATTCTTAGTCCACCCTGGCATTTCTTCAGTTTTGGGAAGAAACTAATCTGAGGGAGCTAAATTCGCCGAAATGGCGGATGTTGAAGCATTTGGAAGCGCAGGCCATTCAGCTTTGCAATAACATTTCTAGGCATGTGTGAAAGTGTATTATTATGATGAAACAGAATCTTGTTTACCGCAAAGAATGTACCTGTAGCCTGAATGGTATGTTTCAGCTAAACCCGCACTGAAGCGCAATATTCCCTGTAATGCTCTGTCCTTCTGGAGATAGTGATGAGTGCCTCACCATAAACGTCCCAAAAAACCACATTTTGAACAGCTTTTGCTTTCTTTGGTGCACTTTCACTTGTTGCCATAATTTGTTTGGGTTGGTGCTATGTGTTTGGCGTTTAGCGATCAGTCCATACTTCCTTTTCTATGAGGAAACTTTGGAAAAACGCATTAAACTTGTGACTAAATAAATATAAACGGTCTTGAGGAATGTTTATTCCAATACATTTTTATCTATTGTGCACGAATGCAATGCCACATTGACCGTACAGCACTCTCATACCCAAAACTTTGTGTAAAATGCAGTGGGAACGGTCCAGCGAGATATTTGTACTGTCAGCCAACGTGTGTACCTTCAATCACCAATCATTGAGGACTGTATTTTGAAGTTTTGTCAGAATTTCGTCGGTAGTAGATTTTGGAACGCTCTAAGCCACTGCTCACGAAGTACTTTCCAAGCACCGCCTGCTCATGGCCTTGCACTGAAAACTGTATGTTTAGTTGGTAAAAAAATTAGGATCACTCGAGCCACGCCGCGAGTTCCCCAGGCCTGCCATAAGCGCTCATCACCTCAAATGCATGTGCGCCCTTCCTTAAATTCAGTAGTCCTTTCTTTATCCTTAGAAAAAGAAGAGGAATTATCCCTTACTGTGGAATATTCCTTTCGTATTTCTGTTGGAGTGGAATCCCTTAAAGCGAAGTAATTTCTCACAGCTCGTGTTTAAGTTTTATACGTTTTGTAGGAGTGTGTTAACAATGTTTTGTCTAAAACTTTGGAGCAGTTGTATAAAGGATAATACTTTGCAAATATAATAATCTTACCGTGTTCACTGTCTATGAGTTAGGTACACAACCCTTAGAATACCTCCCATGGGTAATTAATGTTATTAGATGTACTTGAGCCCAAGGATGTAATTTTTTGCAATCTTCCTCCGATTGTTCAGGAAGGTAGTTTGCATTTCCGTTCTCATTTAAACATTTGTATTATAATAGTGTTTACAGTCATAGACGACTGCTGCCAATTAATTTTAAAGACCTCCACCTTTTGTAGGAAAAGCTTTCTGTAATAAAAATAAACTATGATAACCATGGGAGAGATAACAGCGAGTTTCTTTGAACGATGGGATACGGACGTTTTTCTCGACATTTCTGTGATGTCTGCCGCACTCACAAGTAACACAGTGCCGTTCATCCACATCAAACAAATTACTAATGCACTTTTCACTTTCTGTAATACGTATAGTAATTAGGGGAAATACTTTATTTCATCCAAAAATTGAATGTCAAGGTCTCACCTGTCTATGTGTGTATGTATGTGAACAGCCTAACTTAAAAACGAAAAGTAGTTTAAAAGTCAAACTTCGTGTTTAATTTCAGCATCTTCCAAGTAAGCAACACGAACATTTTAAGAAATTCCAAGACATTCTCAAGACAAATAAAATGTATGTCTCGAATTTTCCGTGAGTAGTCTCTGAAGTCCTCTTCGTTGCGAATGACTTCTGCATAACTGGCAAATTATGAGAGATACATATCAACTTACTACACAAGAAATATGGATATCGTTGAAGCATGTAATCTATGCCAGCTAAATTAACAATTTCGAAGATATTCCTGGTTATTTGTTTGCATTGTTATACACTTATACTTCCAAGTGGAAAGTCGTTTCCATTTCAAAGTCATTACATAATGATCCACCGTTACAACCACTTAAATATTGCTTTAAGTGTATTCCCCAAATCCTGTTGTACATACAAGTAAATATGAAATTAGTAATTTTTTTTAAAATGTTTATCTTGATTAACATGGAGTAGGTAGAATAAAAGGCCGCGCCGTGGTCGAGCGATTAGACCGCTACACTCTCACTAAAGCGACCTGGGTTCGATCCCAGGTGTCTACATGTGGGACGTGTGGTGGACACACCGACGCAGGGTTGGGTTTTCTCCGGGTTCTCCAGTTTCCCTCGCCACCATTCCACCAATTGCTCCATCATCACCTTTCCTATAATCTTTCGCCATCATTTAATATCACCCACTTCCTCGCTCTCATACCAGTCTCGGGCTGATCACCCATCCTGGTTCCTTTGTATCATCAACTCTGGTTACGATCATCGCATATACTTTCCGGGAGGGCTCGGGGCGCTGACCACGTCCCACTCTCCACCACTGGACCCCGCTCATGACGCCTATAGTGGGAAAAGGTGGGGGATCCAGTTGCCGGGCGGTAGACGGTACACTCAAAGGGCTTTAGTGCCACAGGAGAGAAAGAGAGAGTAATAAGCGTTTTAAGAGTTGTTGTACAAGAGTGACTTTAGAAAGTAAATGAGTGCAACTCATTCGTTTCCTTTTTCTCATTTCTGACAACTTCGATGCAGTATAGTTTAATCTTGGGAAAGTTTATGGTGAAGAGAGCTCATGAAGAGAGCCCAAAATTAATATGTAGTGCCCCTTAGGCTTTTAACTGATAGAGAAAGACATTTATAAAACATTATCTTAGGATATGCAGAAAAGGCAATATGCTAAAAAAGGGCTATTCATTCCCTGAGCAGGTGGGGAGCTCCGGCAGAGGAACCTTAAAATTTTGGTGTCAAGATGAACTTCTGCTATCCACAATATGAAACGATGCATGAAAGAAGTATAAGACTTTTATGGAATACAAGAAAGGCTCCTCTTGAAGCTAGTTCCTTCAGCACCGGGAGGAAGAAAGCAATCTTGGCAGGCATGAACACTTATTTTCAAAGAAAGATTTAATTAAATGATAAGAGGGATATGAATTTCTTAAATGGCTGGATTGAGATTGAACTAAAACAAGTGAGGTTCCAGTTCACTTAACTACATCCTCTGTGATCACGTTTTTGAAGATATACGTTCCTGGAATCAGGCGGCCTTCGTTTTATTATCTTTAGAATCGAAAATTAAATTACACATACAGCTGTTCTATATGCAAGGTTTATAGCCTTACGTGGTGAACATAGAAATGTGGATAATGTTTCCTCTTTGATTATCATTTGCATAGAGAAGGCCAAGCCGTTTTAGCATACAACTGATAGCTGCCGTTAGTTCATGCAATGAATAAATGGAAACGGTTATTTATACAACTGCTTTAATTAATGTACTAACTTCAGGGTTTCTTGCAATCATTAAGCAAGATACACGAATAGAGAAAACGCTGGAGTGGCATCTGTTAAGTACTATAGTCCTATACCTTCAAGTTCGTAGTACTAGAAAATAGAATACATTCATAATTTGCGTTTTTATTCACAACAGTAACATTTTATGCTATCGTTTGGGAACCCAGTCAATGTATTGTGACTTTGTCCAGTTTTCACTGTCACTTTACATATATGTTGTTTTCTAGTGCCTTGCATCTGGAAATGAAGCCATTAGCATTCGTGCTTTCCAATACTTTTGAACTGTAGTTTCTTCTGATCTTAATGCTTCACAGGTTTTCAAGTGGTCTTCGTTCATTTCTGCTGGATCGTTACACAGGACACATATTGGTGAAGCTGAGATATCTATTCTGTAGAGATGACTTGCTAAGCAGTCGTGATTTGTGAGTAGTCGGAAGGCTGCAACCGCTGTTTTCCTTGATCTCTGGGGGATTATATCTGGGTTGGAAAGTAGTGTAATCCATTTTTTATCTTTGGCATTTGTTTCTATTTCTTGTAGGTATGAATGAGAAAATTTTTTAATGATCAAGCGTTTTATTGAGGAATATGAGAAATTGAATTTAGACTTTTGTTTTATTGTTGTGCCTTTCTTTGCAAGTGAGTCTGCAGCTTCATTCCCCATGACTCTACATTGTGCTGGAATCCATTGGAGATGAACAGTCTTATTAACTTTTTGGAGTTATGTTAACACTTTGTAGCATTCTCTAATTTATGTTGACTTCTTTGTAGTATTTGAACATATTCCCTGAATTGCAGCTTTAGAATCTGAAAGAATTACTGCCTTGTTAAATTTATTTAAGGGAAGATTTAATAATTGTCGGAGAGCAATGTGTATATCCTCTATTTCTCCATCATAATTTGTTGTGTCTCTGCCAACAGAATGATAAAAGGACTTTACATATATAACCTAGTCCAATTTCCCCTGCCATTTCACTTTCCTCGCGACATACGCACTACGGTTGGTCTACCCGCTGAGAAATCGAACACAAGACCCTTCTAATTTCTCACAGTAGCGGTGTACATCACAACTATTGTTGCAACCTCACTCGGAGAACGCACTGAATAGACAGCAGTTTATGTTGCACCAGAAATGCACTCACTAATCGGCGTGCTCACTTATGTAGGTGCTGAAATTTTCCGGAGATTTCTAGAATATTGAAGAAGCGCGAGTGGGTCGAGTAACCCCCGATTGCGGTGGGCAAAGTGGAGCTAGCCGCCCTCATGATTCGTATCCTGTTTGACTGTTAGAGACCCTGCCATGCTAACGCACATATTCCATTCCTTCCTCACAGGGACCACGTGGCAAGCACAAAAGCCCTATATGACATACGTGCGGTGCTGTGCTTGGTTATTAGAGGTTCCTTTGTCTGACTACTATCTCACTTCATTTACAGAATGTGAATCATGCACTCTGTATCTTTAGGTAAACTATGCGGTAGAGACTTTGTTGCAATCCATATACTAGTTTTCCTTCTAATACGCATTATTACTTGCTGAAAATCTCTCTCTTACTTTCCTTGCTTTTCATGCTTGCTTTCTTGCCACGTTATTTTGCAGTGATTTTATTGGAACAAATAGTTTTCCTCATTCATTTTGCGTTGCTTTGGAAAGTTGTCGAAGGATAATTAGAAAACTTTTATGATTTGCACCACTGTGTTCACACATCCTCGCGCATACTATGATGCCTTTCCAGGCTAATAAATATAGGTATGTGCAAGGTAGGCCAAGATCTCAAACAGCAGATAATATCTAACATTTGTTGTCTAATTTTTTTTTCTCCCATTATTGACTTTGCATGTAAAGTGCAGAAATTCATTAAGATGGAATGTTTTTATTCCAAAGCGAGGATTTTCAACCTAACGTTAGTTTATGGTGTATTAAGCAGAGCGTAACTTAGATTAACATGAACTTTAAGTAATATGTAAAACAAAAAGAAAATAGTAATAATAATGATGATAATCATGATAATAGTGACGATAACGCCGACTACAACGATAACAATGGTGACGGTGGCGTTGACGGTGACGATGACCGTGACCCGATCGCGACAGCGACAGCGACGACGATAATAATGATGGTGATGGTGGTGACGGTGACGGTGACGGTGACGGTGACGGTGACGGTGACGGTGACGGTGACGGTGAACGTGAACGTGAACGTGAACGTGACCGCCACAGTGACCACGACAGCGACCGCTACAGCGACCGTGTCGACGACTATAATAATGATAATGATAATAATGATGATGATAGTGGTGGAGGTGGTGGTGATGATGATTATGATGATGATAATGATAATAATGATGATAGTGTTGGAGATGATTATGATAATGATAATGATGATGATGATGATACAGCTCGTTACACTGCACTATGTAATCATATCCTGAGTTATTAAATGCTATGTTCGTTCCAACCTTGCCTGGTTTTACTATCTTTCTGATGCTTTCTCTCGCCTTGGAAGGAATTGAACGCTACGCTGATTCACTTCCGAAGCACACCAAACAGCTATGTGCGGACGATAATGCGGTGGCAGCTTGCGTGTCACCACATTGATATTGCGACAAAGATGACAATGGTCCGGCCCAGTTATATTATGGTAACTTTTTTTCTTTCAAAACTGAATGTACAACAGTTACTAACGTTAACACGGTCTGCAGTCCTTCGTGGTATTACATCTCAGGACTGTTGTCTTCTTGTAACCTTAACACACAATTTTCTGGCATTTAGTTCTCTCTTTGTCTCACAAAAACAAATACTGACAATGCGATCACTCATCACTCATCAACTGTTTCGCTATCTTCTTTTCGACGTAACGGTTCTCTCACGATGACGGTACACACTCAGCTGACACACACAAAGGCACTAAAGCTGATTGCTGCGACGATCAGGTCCGTAACTACTACTACTGCTTTCGTCGCCTCGCCTCTTTATATAGCGAGAATGACATAATACGGACCTTTCTCGGACTTCTCATTCAGTGCCTTTGATACGCGCCGCGCTTGGTATGTTGTGTGAGGTAGGTTGAACCCAACGTCCTTTGTTGTACGCCGTGGCTGGCGTCACTACACAATGATTCTCAACGTTTATAAGCAGAGCAACACGATTATAGCTTAACAACTCTACTGTACCTGTACATTAATTTATCAGTAACTTCAGAGTAGTGAAATTGAACCCTCAAACGTCTCAATTTTCCCTTTTGTTTTCTGGAGTTTAATTTGTTTCGTATTTTGCAGCACACACATGTTACATGCGGCGAAGTGGAGGCACAAGATGATTCTGGAGGAAAACAAAGGGACATGCTGTCAACCTCCATTTCTTGCCTGAGTTCCAGTTGAAATTAAGCAGAAATATATCTTCAAGTTTCCACAGGGTTTAAGGAGCAATGACCACAGAAAGCGTTTAAACGCCACAAGAAATAATTACATCGCAGAGGGGTTGGCTTTGAAATTACTTGGGAGCGTTATTCTCTACGTGTGTCCGAGGAAGTGTGGTGCGCATCAGGTGAACATTTCCTCTCGCTGAAAATGTGACGTAATTCTCCCTGCGACACAAGGGCAGACAGTATTCATTTGCGCTAAAACAGAGAAAGTAATTCTGGATAATGAAACAAAACACTTCCTTTAATGCATGTGCTGATGAATAGCAATGTTAAATTTATTTTAAAAACCTGATGTGTTGCACTTACATGACCATCTCTATTCATTCTTGTATGAACTATTCTTAAACCACTCATTGTTTTATTTACTTCATGTTATTCACGATAAACATTTGTAGAAATTAGCTTATTGCTAATTTTCTTGTTGTACAAGGAGCCTACAGTAGGCTTAAGCAATAGTGAAATGTTTTAGGAGTGGTCGCGATATGATGAGTTTGAAATCCCGTTCTCTTCTTGCATGACCTAGAGATAAAAAGGTGAGTAGTGGCATCCCATTTTAGAACGGTCCATAAGTATTGCAAAATTCTGACAAATAAAAGAATGTCTCCGAAGTGATTCACCTCACAGGAAAGAACATTGACATAAATTGTATGTTTTAACGAGATTTATATTTTTCGTATAGTAGGATATCTATCTCAGTCATACAAAAGCATCAAGGGTAAAGAGGACTACATAAGCAATAGCCAGAAAATTCAAAATATAAATTTTACTTTCCATAAAGATATCTTAAACATATATTTTAATTAAAATTGTTGAGCCAGTTTTGAAAATATCAAAATTTTGAAAAACGTTTTTCATGTGAAGGTTAATTTAGGGTGGAGGAATTTTCTTCAAAACTCTTCGTGTCGCATCCTTAAAAGATATTTAACACAAATATCAATATTAGTATTTGAAATGCTTTGTTTTTGAGTTGTGCTGTATACAGAGTCACACACACGGACAATTTCCTAAAAATTCTGGGATTCAGGGGGCCTCAAAACATATTATATACCCGGTGAAATCTCAACATCTAAATTTTGGGCCGAATACAATATTTGGATACATTGTTGATGTTGCGGTAAATACTTAAACTGGGCGGGAGGCAGTAATCTGAGGCATTAACTCGTCTAGCACTTAAACGAAGTACTGCAGCAGAAACTTTCCTTAACAAAAAGTGTTTAAAATAATGTTACCTATCAGCTCCCAAAGTTTGTTTGTCTAATTTTAGGATACTGTTGATTATTGGTACGTATAAAGAAACTTGAGTAAAACCTTTTCTCGTCATCATGTTTATTATTCTTTCGTGTGCACAACAGTACTAAACATAAAATTTGAAGGCAGTGAAAATAAAGGAAAAACAGATGACACAAAACATAGAGTTATTAAAATAAAAAGTCACTTTCTTTTTTATTCTATTCCGCAACACAAGGCATACTGCATTACTCCAAATAAAGACATTATGGACAGCTAAACTCTACTTCTTCTAATGCAGGGAACTCAAATTTGGTCCTTAACATGTAGGGAAATAGGAGTGTTAGAAGCGTGTCAAAGGTAAATGGAGAGAATCTTGGAGTCAGTCTTCAGGATAGAGTCCAAAATGAGGACCTGAGGGAGATGACGGGCATCAAATAAGTAACATCAGCCATATATACCAAATGGAAGTGGGCTATAGCAGATGGGCATATAAACCAACAGTTTGGTGCACAAGAACCGGACTGCAGAAGAGAAGATGGGCAAACGACCTAAAATTACACTTTGGGACCAACTGCACTAAAACGCTAAGGGCCAACGCGAGTTACTGATAGAAGCAGCAATGAAGGAATGAAGATGTTTGCCGTACTGGCTAAGTGGAATCTCCTGAACATCCACCTTGCCACACAAGCTCCGCTTGCCCTTCAGGGATTATATGGGCTAATTCTTAATTCTTAATGGCCACAGTGGCCGCGAAATTACACAATACTCGCAATGAGAATGTGTCAAGCTTTGTGGTGTGAATGTGAAATAGCATGCACACCATCCAAGGGTATACAATGACCCAATCTGAGGGACTATGTTACCAGGCATAATTAGTTCAGCTAGCGTTTTAACTGTTTGCTACCCACAGGAAATGATTAAATAAGGCATTTTCCTCAAAACGTATGAAGCGATAATTAACTTCTTCCTCTGGAATTGAAGCTTTTTGGAACTTCTACCATGTACATAGTAGATAAAGAAGATATTGTTTGTCACCCCAGAGCTCTATATCTCAACAGACATACACGTTTTGAGCCCTCCTGAATACAAAAAAGTTTCTTTAAAAAAAAAAAAAAAAAAAAAAAAACACACACACCGTGTGTATGTACGTGTACCAAACGAGATGGTTCAGGCGGTAACGTCTGTGGCCCACATTCGGGAGGTTGTGGGTTCGATCCCCATGGCCGACCTTCCTGACTCATGGGTTTTGGATGGTTTCCCCGGGTCACCAGTCGAATACTGGGAAGGATTTCCATATCCTCCAAATTTCCGCGCGCGCGCGCGTGTGTGTGTGTGTGTGTGTGTGTGTGTGTGTGTGTGTGTGTGTGTGTGGCTGGGTGTGGGCAGGGCAATCTCAAAATCTACTGAACTGGTTTTCATAATTCTTGTATCATTGAAATTCCCTGTTCCTTAAAATGGTCAGAGATTATGTATTTACACAATTTAGGGTTTCTTTTTGATATCCATGTCACCATGTTTCAATCCTGCTTCGTTGAACACGAACATTAGAGGCTACTTTTGGTGCTCTACAAGTATAGCAGATTTTAAAATATTTTTAAAGATTTTGAGCCGAAAGAGGTAAATGGTAAGTAGTAAAGTATTCTATAGGGTCCTCTCCTTAGTGCGGTGGTAGCGCTCCTGCTTACCAAGCGGCAAACCCGGGTTCAATTCCCGGTATCGGCTTAGGGATTTTCTCCCGCTGGGAGATCTGGTCCGGGGTCCACTCGTTAGGTCCCTGAGGGGTCAATTGGGCAGCTACTTGATGAAGAAGTAGCATTCCCTAGACGCGAAGACCGCATAGACCCGAGGCGCTGACCATGTCCCATCCTCCAGTTCTCCGTCCTACTCATGACGCCTGTAACGGGCAGAGGTGGGACACAGGTAGGTCTTGGCCCGGTAAGTGACGTTGCGCTGGGGTTTAGTTCATATGATAACATTTACCTCATATTTCACTGAAGTTTTTATCAAACAATATGCTCGTTAAGATTTTGACAAAACTGGGTGCATTTGGACTGCATAAGCTTACATAAATAATGCGCTACCCTTTTATTCAATTCCTATTTTCAACACTGAACATACATATCAGCATTCTTTGTCCCATCTAGGTGAAACTTGACACGCTCATACTGTAAGACCGAATGAAAATTGCAAGCTAACTTACAACTCTAAAAAAATACGCCTACAATATTTGCAAACCATTTGGACAAATCTGCCTTGTTGAAACCCTATGGTTAAAATGTTGCAAAATTACACAATAGAAGTCGGAAAAGGTAATAGGTCACGTTTCTACTTCCAAAATCCCCTAATCATTATTTTGATTTATATAACACTCGAGAAGTTCAAAAGCACCCTTAATTTATTTCAACCCCTTATAGACGAAGCTATACTGCTTAGTCAATCACGACACAAAAGTTCACACATACTCATATTTTTAAACCACTTATGAACAAATTGTCACTCTTTGACCAACATGAACAAAACTTTGCGCACTGACGTTTTAATTCCGTACTTACAGAATGCACCATTACAATGTCGAGTAAGGCAGCTGTGTGAGATTAAGTGGAAAATCACCATAAACATCTTATGGATAATTCACAATAATTTAATAAAAAAAACGGGGCAATTCATAAATTCGCCATTCGAGTTTAAAGAACTTGCCGTGTAACGCTAGGTACTCTTCTGTTCTAAAGTAAACCGACAAATGTATATTTTTCATCTCCTCTAGCTTTTCCTCCCGTAAGCATAGTTTATATGACTTTAGAACAATAAATTATGAAGTTTCATCTAATGTCAAAACTTCGGACCATACAAGTAAACAAGTATCAGAAAAATCTGATACGTTGCACTCACATGACTTTCTCTACTCTTGTACTAATAATTCTCACAAACTCTTATTCCTATATCTTCTTCGTGTTATTTGAGATAAACATTTGCAGAAGTTATTTTATTGTTTATGTTGTTGTAGGTACAAGGGGAATATGGGAATACAGTAGACTTCGAGCGATAGTCAAATCTTTTAAAACGTTCAAATCCCGTTCTCTTTGCACGGTTAACATACAAAAAAGAATAACGATGTTTCATTTGACAGAGTATAAGCTCTCCAAAACTCACACAAATAACGAGGAATATCTCCGAAATGGTTTACAAAAGAAATTATTGTGTATTTTAGCAAGATCTACATTTAATGTACAGTCTATGTCTAACGGTTTATCAATTACGCAAAACCCATCCAGAATAAGCAGGACTACATGGGCTACAGCTAGAAAATTAAGAATATCCATTTCATTTGTCATAAAACTATCTTAAACATATAGCATTTTAACAAAAATTGTTAGAGCCATTTATGAGAAAATCAAAATTTTCGGAACATTTTCCATGTAAAGGGTAGTTTAGGGAAGAGCAATTTTCTCCAAAATCTTCGTGTCATCTCCTTAAAAGACATTAAACTTTAATACCAACTTTGGATTTTTACCAACTTTTCGTTTTTGAGCTATGCTGTCCATAGACTGACACACACACACACACACACACACACACACACACACACACACACACACACACACACACACACACACACACACACACACACACACACACACACACACGCACGCATACATGGACCTTTTCCTAAAAATACTTTTTTTTGGGTTGAGAGGCCTCAAAACATATTTCCGCTGAAATCTCGACATAAAATTTTTGGGTGGAATACAATATTTCCTCTACTTACTGTATGTAGTAGAGAAATAAAAAATGACGAACATGTTTCGACCAATGTTAGCTAAAACACTTGTAGAATTATAAAATTGTTAATGTAAAACGAATATAATGGGATGCCATGTCCTCCACTCTGGTTTATTTAAAGCTCCACAGGAATCTCATTTTCACTCGGATATCAAAATATTTACATCAAAATATTAGTAGAGAATTGGACTTAATAAGGGGTTAAAAAGGCTACATTTTTTTAACATTTTGGCTCAATTTTCAGTGTTTAAATTAATCTGCCTCGATTTTATTGCATGTAGAGTATTACACACCAACTTTGGCATGCAGATGAACATAAACAGTTGTGAAAATCCCCTCATGCCTTTCCGTGTTCAGAAACGCCAAGTTTTTCTAGAATGCTTCATACAACGTGTCGATTTGTGTTGTTGACCCAGCGCTGCGTGTCATTCAAGCTTTACCCCAACCATATATATCACGATGATGTTTGCATATCGCTGCTATAAACAACAGCCGTTTGTTTCCGATAAATGTCAAACCGCGGAACGCCTTCTTCACTCAAATTTTTCTCTTCTCTTGCTCCATTTTTTCTGCAGTGATTTTTTATTCATTTCTTTTTTTTTCGCAGCAATACATCATCTCTTACTTCCCTCACTAGAGTTTCGACAATATCACCCGAAACTGAAAACATGTAATGGAGAATTAGTTTGTGATAAATTGGTGACAGATTTTGATGCTCATATTGTTGTGAGGAGGGTGACTTTCGGTTTTGATTACTTAACGAAAGAGTGAAATATATTTACATGTCACAGCATCAGTATGTTGTTATCTTAAATTCAAACACGAGTTATAATTAAACTAAGGTAAAAATGTAAAAGTATGTTGTACGACACATAAATGAGTGTAAAATGAATTAACAGTTGAACAGCTTGAAGCAAATGGTCACTGTCTCTAAACCAAAAAATCTGATGTGATGCACTCACATGACTTTCTCTACTCTCGTACTCACCATTCTTACAAATCTCTTATTCGTATAGCTTCTTCGTGTTATTTAAGATAAACATTTGCACGAATTATCTTATTGCTTATTTCCTTGTAGGTACAAGGAAAATGTGGGAATACAGTAGGCTTTGAGCGATAGTAAAATCCTTTAAAGCTTTCACATCCCGTTCTCTTTGCACGGTTAACATATAAAACTATGAATAACGATGTTCCAATTTGACAGAAGTATAAGTTCTCCAAAACTCACACCAATAACAATGAATATTTCCGAAATGGTTCACTATAGAAAAAATATTTAGATATAAATTGTGTATTTTAGCAAGATCTACATTTTTTGTATAGTAAGACTCTTACGGTTTATCAGTTATTCAATAGTCATCCAGAGTAAACAGAACTACATGGACTACAGCCAGAAAATTCAAGATTAACATTTCATTTGCCATAAAAGTATCTCAAACATGTCATTTTAATCAAAATCGTTAACAAAAATCAAAATGTTCGAAAAGTTTTCCATGTAAAGGGTAGTTTAGGGTGGATGAATTTTTTTTTTCAAAATCTCCGTAACGCACCCTAGAAAGATACTAAGCTTAAATACCAATTTTGGTTTTTAACCAATTTTTTATTTTTGAGTTATGCTATCCACAGACTGACAGACACATAGACAGACACACACGCACAGACCTGTTTCAAGAAATGTTTTTATTTATTTATTTATTTATTTATTTATTTATTTATTTATTTATTTATTTATTTATTTATTTATTTATTTATTTATTTATTTATTTATTTATTTATTTATTTATTTATTTATTTATTTATTTATTTATTTATTTATTTATTTATTTATTTATTTATTTATTTATTTATTTATTTATTTATTTATTTATTTATTTATTTATTTATTTATTTATTTATTTATTTATTTATTTATTTATTTATTTATTTATTTATTTATTTATTTATTTATTTATTTATTTATTTATTTATTTATTATTTTTTTGATTCATGGGGCCTGAAAACATATTTTTGGTGAAATCTCAACATTGATTTTTTGGGTGGAATGCAATACTTCCTGTACTTTGCTATACGTAGTAGAGAGAGTAAAAAGATGGCTCCGCGGTAAAGCACGAGGTTTGCATTAGGGAGGTATTGGGTTCCATTCTTGTCGAGTGCCCTTGGTTGTAGCCGACTGTTGGCATGGTTGCTCTTCTACCACGGTTTCCTTTCATTCCGATTCATTTTGAACTTTCGGATGAGCTTAAAAGGTTTCGTGGCGCATGAAGACGCTGCAAAGATGGCGCCAAAGCTTGTTCGGTGGAAAGGGTATTCCCCATGGTCACTGCTATCCTCTCTGAGCAGCTTCAGTAGTGGAAACCATCTTCAAACCTGGAACTGCTAGGGACTTCCGCGCGTCTCTGCGGCCTGTAGCTTCCTGCGGTTCCTTCACTTCAGCTGTTCCTACTGGGGGGTTGTAGCCGTAATAGATCTCCCGGAAATCATGGTACGTTAGGTGTCCCTATCCATTGCATACCCTAACTGTGTGCACAGAAATGAGAAACAGTTGCGTCTACTCAAACTTTGTATTAAATTACTTCTAAATGTATTAAAATCATATATCAATGTTATAAGGTTTTAATCAACCTCCACTTTCCAAGTACTACATATCTCAGGATCTTAGAAGCATTCTTGCTAAACATGAATAATTAGAATGATATCTATGCGGATATCTTCAAAAACCAATCGCAATATTTGTATTAGATTTCCTAAAAAGCTACGGTGCGCGAGGTGTCCCCCAGCGCTGTATATCTATTATTAGGCTTAGTAGTCCAGCTACATTAACGGGGAATCAAGTTATCGGCGTTCGTAGTGCATGTGACGGCACTGTGTGGGGAACCGCTATCGTCCATCTGCTGTACAGACAAAACGTGCACAAGTTCATTCTTTTGGTAGCTCACATACCAAGCTTACCCTGTATATTAAGCCAGGCAGTGTGACCGTCTTAGCCATCTGCTTCTTTTGCCGTCCTCTACATAGGCCCCCTATGGAGAAAGTAGTGTTGAAATCTGGTGTGTGGCCAGTTGCCAAGTTTTGAAATCATGCTCCTCATCTGGGATAGGGAAGTAAGTTATTCACTAAAAACAATTCTTAGCCTGCAAATTAAGATAACGTACACGCTTGCCAATTCCAAAACTACCGCTAATGGGAACCGAGCAGGATGACTCAGGTGGTAACGTCTCTAGCCCGCATTCGGGAGGTAATGGGTTCGATCTCGTGGCCGTGCACTCTGACATTGATTTTTCCGTGGTTTCCCCATGCCACTTAGGCGAATGCTGGGGCGCATTACTCTCTTCTCCATTGATACCTTTCCCTTCATTTCTCATTTCCATCCCTTGTCATTTTTCAGGTTTGGTTGTTAGCGCAGTACGTTCCGGTAAGTGCGGAGGGATGGCATTATTGCTTGCACTTTGGAACCTCTTCTCTGGCCATCCCTAGAAGTTGCTGACGGGGCTGCTACGGTCACCTCGTCGCCCTCTCGCTGGGTAGAGGAAACACTTCAATTGTGCGCCAGGTGTCAATATCTGTAACTATTAGGGACTTCTGTGCGTCTCTTGACTTCACTGGCTCCGCTCTTTGACAAGGGTACGGTCTCATCTCTTCCCCCTGGGGGTGGTAGTCCACAATAGATCAATGTCGAGGTAGTGGTGGATCGAGGTGTCCCCACTCCGTTACTACATACACACTCACACACACACACACACACACACACACACACACACACACACACACACACACACACTCTCTCTCTCTCTCTCTCTCTCTTCTTGTGGGTTTACACAGGACCTTCTAGATTAACGGACCTGACACTGCCATCTAAGTTGTACAAAAATGGCGTCGGCTGGTGGCGATGATTTCTGAAGTGTTTCCACACGCTGTTTTTCGTATTATTTTCTATGTCTTCGAGTTATTGTTTCTTATAATAATTCCTATGTAAGTTTGTCTTCATATTAGCAAAGCGAGTGTTTCAAAAGTTTTATTTGGGCAGTATAGGAACAGGAATAAATGTAATAACGTTTTGACTGTGCCGTGTGCTATCCACGTGTTCATGTTTATTGTGTTTCATCTAGGACTATGGCTACATTAGCCGTATAGTGTGGTTAATTTATCTGTTTGCAAGTACAATTTGTGTCACGATTACAGTGGTGAGAGGTTGTTGAAGAAAAACTGTTCCAGTAGTGTATATTAATGTTGCCATACTACAACCTAACCTCAAACACGACAATGCACCGGTAACTGTTGCATTCCCGGATTCAAATTAAAAATCAGAAACTTTCAGTTAAAACAAAAGGTAAATTAAAACATAAAGCTTCTAAATTCAGTATTTAATTACAATAAATTGCAGCGTTATGTGTATTAGTTGCCGGTGTGTATATAACATGGTGAATAGTGTGAATAGTGAAAGACAATAATTTCGAGTGAATTCAATTAGTGGCATCTGCAACACCAACAGTTTGTTTCATGTAAGTAGTATGCTGCTCATATTTGTACATTATCTTTTGTCTTTGTAATTTAAATGTGTAGCTGTAGTTTAGAAGAAATGTGTTATGTTGCTGCATGTAAAACTGTAGACTATAGCAAAGTTTGGTAAATATTTACAAAATCGTCCGCTCGAGAAAACGAATGAAACATAGTGCAATGGATGCAGTTTTTATTGCTGATTACGATCTTGTAAGTTTTATTGTGCGCTCAAGCTTCGTGTTTTATTTATGAGAAAATTTCGTACGGTCGATGAAGTGGTTTTATTTCGCTTATGCGGCGGATATTTAGCTAATAAATGTGCATAAACGAGTGTAATATATGCTACAATGATTGATTAATGCATTTACGTTGAAATGATTGCATAAACACTACCCAAATTGTAAATATTTCGATAACAGGACCCTGTCACCCCACTCATATGCAAAACTAACCTAACCTAAGCTAACACAATGTTGCTTTACAATACTGATTTAAGATTACGTATTTCATGTATTTCATTTACAGTGCTGTTTTACGGTTATTATTTTAAATATTTCATCTGCTTTTGTGGATTCCCCCTGTAAAATAAAGTGTCCTGAAGTGCTGAGTAATATTTTGTTGCAAACTGAGTAATCAAGTTCTCAGTAATAGTAACAGCAAAATTTCACCCTAATGGTTTTGAATTCAGTAGGTAGCTTTAGGTCATTCTAAATAGCAGCATTTGTATATCAGCCATCCAGTATAGTATGTTTTGTGTAGGTATATAACATTATGCACATTGTACAAATGTGAAAAACAGTGTAAACAATGATTAATAATTCTGAGTCAACTCAATGTCAACACTTCTGTTTTATTTAAGTAACATGCTGCTTGCAGTTTTGTCTATCTTCTTTATAATTTGAGTGTGTAATGCAGTTACATAATGGCATGCAAACCTGTAGATTGCATGAATGATATTTGAGGTTATATATTTCATTGCCCATGGTTTATCGTTTAATATTAAATGTCATTCTTTTTTGTTTACTTGAGTTTATGTTTAAGACAGTGTTTTTGTGTTTAACACAGCCCATATTCACAAAATAGGCGTGTTATTACACCACATTTTTATTTTACTGCGTTGAAATCGTAGCCTGTAGACGAGTTGTTTACAAGTAGTTCCCACCACATAGGCCGCCATCTTGAATCACAGTGTCAGGTCCGGTATTTAGGAGGTCCTGGTTTACACTAAAGGTTTCCGAAGGAATTCCTCCCAGAAGCAGTGTTTTTGTAGGTGTCTGCTTGATGTAACACATTTTCGCCTACTTTGGTTTAAACGAAGTCTTATACCACTAAACGCAATTTACACCTGCCATTTTGGTGCTGCAAGTCCATAGACATTTACACAGTCGATAATTCCTCATCCAGTTCTGTAGTAGCTTACGCCTTCTCGGAGAAAATATTCATTAGTTCCTGTGCATCCATATTATTTAGCTGACATCGCGATTCTGACCTGACACAATCAGGAAATCGCATGACAGTTATCTATGAATGCCACTAGTTGTCTGCTAGTGAAATGGACAGCGCTGCGATGCATAGGCAAAAGTGCATCGCTTCGAGTTCAGAAGTCGTGCAGTACTGTCGCCGCCTTGTCCGCAGTTATCTTTGCATTAACATGTTCATCAGCAATTTTCTATAATACATTGTCGAAACGCAAGAATTTTAACATGACGATACATTCTCAACATAATGTTAGCAAGCAAGATGTTGATTGTGTTTTAACATTGGTTTTAAACTGGCTTTTAGTGCATGCTTACGGTGGTAGTTTTCTTTGTTTTTATGACATGGCACTCAAATATTAATCTAAAAAGCAATAATTAGCACGAGTTATCCTGGGTTCGTTATATATAACTCATTTATTTACTTTGGAAACACTCCCCTGGTGTTCAACAAATTGATGGGCTATTTGCTCTCAGCGAAAGGCTCCAATGTCGTAAAAATAACTCATGTGGAATGAAAGCCGTGCAGTCACGTCACGCAAACCTTCCAAGAAACTAATTGAACTGCTGAATCTGCTGCTCCGAGCATCAGACAGTTACCATTAAGGAATGATCTAGTTCCAATGTGGACACACGAGTCTCTAAACAGTACCAGAATTAATTAGCTCCCAATATGCAGTTCTTGCGCAGTGCAACACTTCAATTATCCCATATTTTACTCAACGAGGTCAAAGCAAACATTTGAAACCCTTTCTTGACTGTTAGATATAAATTTTTGCCCTCTGATTTGAGACTATTTGACCTCTAATAGTGCTTCACATACAGAGTATTATAAATGTTTAGAAAATAGGTGATTCCTTGTTAGGTAAAACAATAATCTAGCATGAATCACGGCCCTGTGTGCAGCTTCAGGAGTACAGGGAGTATCGAATTTATTTTCTTTAAAATAATTTGTCTTTTGAATGTATTTACAACGATACACACAATATCTGATGTTTTGCATCCACATGACCTTCTCTACTCTTGTCCTAACCATTCTTACAAAACCTTATTCCTGTATCATCTTCGTGTTAGTTGAGATAAACATTTGCAGAAATTATCTTATCGCTTACTTACTTAGGAACAAGGCGAATATGGGAATACAGTAGACTTTGAGCGATAGACAAATCTTTTAAAGCTTTCAAATTCCGCTCACTTTGAACGGTTAACATATAAAAAATGAATAGCGATGTTTCACTTGCCAGAAGTATAAGTTCTCCAAAACTTACACAAATAACGAGGAATATCTAAGAAATGGTTCACTCTATAAAAAATTTATTCGGACATAAATTGTGTGTTTTAGCAAGATCTATCTTCTTTCTATAGTAACATTTGGTCTAACTCTTATGGTTTACCAGTTATGCAAGTCATCCAGAGTAAATAAGACTTCATGGGCTATAGCCAGAAAATTAAGATATAGATTTCATTTGTCAAAAAATATCCCAAACATATGACATTTTAATCAAAATCTCCAGAGGCATTTTCAAGAAAATCAAAATATTCGAACAATTTTCCATGTAAAGGGTAGTTTAGGGTGGAGCAATTTTCGTCAAAATATTCGTGTTGCATCGTTGAAAGACATTAAACATAAATACCAACTTTGGTTTTTAACGGACTTTTTGTTTTTGAGTTATGCACAGACACACACAGGGACCTTTTTCTAAAAATGCTTTTTTTTTTGGATTCAGGGGACCTCAAAACATATATTTCCGGTGAAATCTCGACATCGAATTTTTGGGTGGAATACAATACTTCCCCTACTTACTGTACGTAGTAGAGAAAGTAACAAGTGCGGTTATAGAATCATATAAAACCATAGCAGCGAAACACCTTGAAGTCGGAGCATTGATATATACGGATGGTAATTGTTTTGAAGTCGGCGAGTAACAGGGATATTTATGTGAGCACTTGGTATTGAGAACAGCAATGATTTTAGTTTGAACCTCAATAAATTGAAAAAGTGATACAGCTAAGCTTAACGAGTACCTATGGCGCGCAGAACCACCGAAGAAAGAAAATTAATTAACGGAAGGGAGTCGATTGCTGTTCCTGTGTGCACCAGCACGGATATGTATTGATGAAGCAGCAGCAATGGCCGTGGCTCTGTAATTCCCATTTAGCGGAGTAAATAAACATTTGCTAAATGTTTTATTTTTCGCGAAAGTTTGCAAATGGAAAATTTACATCTTCGAAACTTCGCGTGCTCCGCGTGTGTATTCCAGAGAGCGTCTAAGTTTGAGAACGAGCGGTTGTGACAATTTGTTAACATTCGGTTTAGTATCTTAATGCAGATGGTATGCAACCCTTTAGCCATCTGTGTACTGGGATGAACGACCTTAGCATAACAACATTCCTGCGCATGCGCTAAAATCCTCCATACAGCCTTGTTGCGAATCCTGTGTTACTTGTGTAGTTTCTAGTACAATAACGTTCATTAGTACCAGTGCGACACATACCAGAATACAGCTGCGGAAATGGCCGACTTGAGCTCCAGCACACTTTGATGTAAATGTGCGGAATACCTCAATGTCGCGTACTCAAATCGATTGACTGAAAGAAGTGGACCGGTTCCATGGCCAGCACGATTGCCAGATCTGATACCTCTCGACTATTTTCTTTGGAGTTGTATGAAGAGTATGACGCTCCTGTAACGTCAGTGGAGAACCTTATGTCTCGAGTCTACAGAGCGATTGAAAATCTTGAAAGACAACCGCACGTATTGGGCCATTTGCATGATGCTCACCACCGCCGATACATGCTCTGCAATGACGTAGGAGGTGCACAATTCGAAGCCCCTTTGTAATGTAGACAGTGTGGTGTTGGTTTTATTGACGAAATGTGATCGCACACGCATGTCACACTTCAATGCGCTACAGCGTCCAAACCGTGAATCTATGGACAGGGATTCCTGTTTGAAAACTGATCACAACATACTAAGCGTTGTCGGTGTTTTTTGGGACATATAGTGTTAACATAAAATCATTTATGTTAATGTGAAGCCCTATGGTCCAGATATTTCAGATGGACTTCAGAGAGTTCACACTCTTAAACGCGTAACCCCTTTTTGGTGTTAGCCTCAACAAGATGCATCAGTTTAAAGTTAATCTCAACATATTAATATCACGTGGCAGTATTTTTCATTTAAGTGAGAATTGTCTCAAGGCCGTAACAATTTCACACCTGAGATCAATATGTGAACACATATCCAAGAACAGTCCTGCCCTGCTCTTGAACCCATCCTATTGGCACGTTTTAAACTTTCAATGTCTTGCGTGTGCCTACATTTTTGTTATCGTGTTTAGTAGCTTTTCTTCAGCCTCAGCTTAACCAACCATGCTTCCCATATAAATCTGTTTACTGATACTTTCTGAAATTGAAATGGTAAGCGTTAAGGAATTTCCTTTTTGCCCTGGACAGGAATCAACTTTGTCAAGCCTTCGATCTCTGCTCACTGAGTTGTACTGTTTGAGATGTATTCAGCAAGTTAAAATGATTTTCATGAGCTGGCACACGCTGTTTCTTCGCCTTTGAGGGAGGTTGCAGCTTTGGAAGAGTTGGAAGTGACAAAAAGTTTGTATAGGGAGGTCAATGTAACGAATAAGTGTTCTTAGGCTGCTATGTTAACAACCCAATTCTATTAATCAGATACACCCTCTGTGGTACCTAGTTCCGTACTTCAGCCCATCACTTTGGTCGGGGAGAAAGATACAAGTAGCTTTGGTAGCGTTGTATTAGGGGAGGGTTGCGTAATTTGTACCGTCTCCTAAATTGTACCACCTCTTTAAAAATTGGTTCCTTGATAAATGTTGCCATCTACGTCAAGCATTGTGTCTACATACATGCCATTAGCAGAGAGAAGAAGCCAGTCAATGGAGTTGTGCAGACGCGAGGTGAATTAACTAGTTCTATGTAGTTCCAATCCAATTTTTCGGTTACCTGCGCAGAATAAATACTTCCGAGAGGTACGTCAAAATCCACAATACTATATATAACTCAAAACTGCATTAACATACCGTGATTCTCACTATCAAAAACCATTAAGCTGCAAGAATTTAACAAAGACAACTGGACTAGGTTGTCTATTTTGTACCGGCTTCAATTTCCTAAGACGTATCAATATAATATAGGGAACTTTAATTACAAATATTTATGTCACAGAGACGTATTCAAAACATACAGAGTCCAGTTGATCAAGTATAACTTATGAACTTCTATTAATATAAAGGCACCATAAAACACATTCATGCCTAGATTTTAAAATTAGTCAGTCAATCTTTCATTACAGATAATAAAAATCTGAGATGTTACACTCACACGACTTTCTCTATCTTGTGCTAACCATTCTTATAAACTCTTATTCCTATATCTTCCTAGTGTTAGTTGAGATAAACGTTTGGAGAAATTATCTTATTGCGTACTCCCTTGCAGTTACAAGGAGAATATATGGGAATACAGTAGACTTTGAGCGATAGTCATATCTTGTAAAGCTTTAAGATTCCGGTCGCTTTGCATAGTTAACATATAAAAAATGAACAACAATGTTGCATTTGACGGAAGTTTCTTTTCCGAAACTGACAAAAATAACCAAGAATATCTCCGAAATGGTTCACTCTACAAAAATGTTATTTGGACATAGATTGTGTATTTTAGCAAGATCTACATTTATTGTATTGTAAGATTTGGTTTATCTCTTACGGTTTACGAGTTATTCAAAAGTCATCTAGAGTACACAGGACTACATATGCTATAGCCTGAAAATTCAGAATATATAGTTCATATGTCATAAAAAATCATAAACATATTATGTCATTTTAATCAAAATCGTCTAAACGATTTTCAAGAAAATCAAAGTTTTCGAAAATTCTCCATGTAAAGCGCAGTTTAGGGTGGAGGAATTTTCTTCAGAATCTTCGTGTCGCATCCTTGAAAGACATTCAACTTAAATGCCGACATTTGTTTTTAACTTACTTTGCGTTTTGCAGTTATGCTGCCCACAGACTGAGACACACAAACTGACACACACACACACACACACACCTTTTTACAAAAATGTTTTTTTTTTATTCAGGGGCCTCAAAACATATTTCAGGCGAAATCTCGACATCCAAGTTTTAGGTGAAATATAAATACTTCGTCCACTTACTATAGGTAGTAGAGAAAGTAAACATTACTATATAAAATGTATAAGATTATATGTTAAAACTTCTAGATTTCATATTTTGGTATATCTGTCTTCTTTTGTAGCAACTTACAATGATATGTATTTAATTTCAGCAGGGCAACTAAGCGGCAATACGGGGAACTTGTTACAGGATCAACTAAGTCGCTGCGTATATGAGTGGTAATCTTTAAATAAATTAATTTTCTCGAATGCTAAAGCCTACAACACTTAGGCACGCAAAAATAGAAGAAAATTGGTCCCTAAGAGGATGTGAGACCTTTGGAAGAATCACAGTGTGCAGGAGTAAGGAAATCTATAAAAAGGCATTTCTTTACCAACTGCTACGAAAAAAAAAAGTTTGTGCAAAAGGGGTATGTGGTGCAGTTTAGGAACCCAGCGGTACTATTTATGAAACCAGTTGCTTAATTTGTACCAATTGCAGACATTTAGAGTATCGAACCTCACGACAACGTTAACTTCATATAACATTTCCGTTTTAGACAATTCATCCTAACACATTTGTAATTAAGATGCCGTTATTGAAATAATTCAAAAGTTGTGAGCTACAACTAGAAAAAATAAAACGTGTAAACTGGTACACACTTGTCAACTCTCCTCTTCTGTGATGTCAGTTCTGAAGTCGGGAACCAGTGTTTCCCTGTGTACTTCTTTTTATGAAGATTAAATGTGAAGATTTTAGTTTCCACCACTTCGTCCACCACAAATGTCACATGTGGTTGCCTGGGATCGAACTCGGGGCGCTTTGGTGAGAAGCGAATAATCTAACCACTCGGCTACGGTGCGGCCGTTTATGTATGTATTTATGTGTGTGTATTATTTAGGTATTTATCTGTTTATTTGTTTATTGATTTATTGATTTATTGATTTATTTGTTTATTTATTCATGTATTGATTCATTTATTGCTTCACTCATTCATTCATGTGTTTATTTTTGTATTTATTTACTTACCTATTTGTTAAAATTAAAGAAACTGTACACATTACGAAATAAACTATGCTGTGTAAGAAGACCTGAAAGCAACTTGCTGATTCATTTTGAAATTTCGGCCCAGTGAAGATAAATTGAGGCCGTCTCCTTAGCACTGTTGTAGCACTGCTGCTTACCAAGCGGGAGATCCGGATTCGATTCCCGTTACCGGCGTGGTAATTTTCTCCTGCTGGGAGACCTGGTCCGAGGTACACTCAGCCTCGTTAGGTCCCTGAGGGATCAATTGAGGCGCTACTTGATAGGGAAGCAGCGGTCCCGGTTTGCGAAGAGACCGGCTAGGACGTACCGGGGCGCTGACCAGGTCCCTCCTTCAGTAATACACCCCACTCACGACGCCTGTTGTGGGCAGAGGTGGGGGCGCAGCGGCCAGGCGGTAGACCTTGGCCCGGAGAGGTCTGTTGCGCTGCAGGATTAATTAGAACAGTAGTTGTTTGATCAACAAAACACAAAGTGAAATATCATAAAATGCATCAGATACAATTTTTAATTATATCACCTTAGTTTCACGATAGTTTTGCGATACTCTACAAATGTGCAGTGTTGCTCCACTTTGTGTCTAAAGTTTAGAGTTTGAGGCTCATGAAGTATCTTTATTGCTGCCGCCATTAAAATACCCGATGTGAACAAATGCGTACAAAGTGATACCATTATCCTTTGATAGATGCGGCACTTTTCCTTAAGAGGGTGGAAACACGAGGGCGATAAAGTTGTGGCAGGGGTTAGAAGCTTCTCTACATCAGGGAGCTTGGCCCATTCCAGGAACGCAATTATATCAACCATAATGCTAGTTGGAAGTCACGGCAGGTGATTTTATTGGGCTACCTAATGCCTTCTGATGTGAATAGCTTTCTCAATTATTTTCTAGTTCGTCTAAAGAATCTTCTAAATATATCTGGGGATTCACTTTTAACATTATATTTTAAAGCACCGAAGATGTTTATATTGTGTGGGCCATAACTAAAAGAGACTGATCAATAATCCAAAACTGACCTCTATATTCCTTTGTAAAACATTCGCCGTTATTTTATGAAGCATTGACTTAACAAACAGTACATGCAATTTTCCTCAAATAGTATATAAAGCAATAGCTACGGTGTGTTTTCATTCATTTCGGCCTTCAGGTGTGGAAGGGGAGGGGAAGACAGCAAGCTGCACGTGGCGGCAAACACTGTACGTATGTAAACAGTGCAGGCGACGTTGAACGTTCTACTCTCTATTACAAGTGAATGGTAAAAGAGACCACTACCAACGGCAGTATCAAAGCCGCAAACACTTATAAAAGCAATGTATAATAAACACAAAATGCATGCTGTTGATGAATTAGCTCCTAAGTATGGCCACGTAGTTAAACTGCTGCCTTATCATTGCGCTTTGAGTCCCATGGAATATGTATGTCAGAACTAAAAATAAATATTACAGCCAATAGTATATTCGGAAGAAAAAATGTTATTGAAATTCGAGCCTTAGTTCAAAATATTACAAGAACATTCAGAACAAGAATCACTGTTCGAAAAGAACACGAATGGACTGTAACAAAGTAGAATCTAAAATTTGGCCTTAACTTACTCATCCCGATAAAATAGAAGCTGATTCTTATAAGAAAATTACGCGCTAGAAAGTTAATTTTGGAGGAGATTTGAATAGTTTGAGGATAATAACCCATTGTTGTAAATTTTCTTGTGTAAGTGCTGGCGTTATTGGTACTGCGCAAGTGGAATGACAACTAATTTAGCGAAATACACGCAAGAACGAGTGCTGCACGGCTGAGGTGGCTCAGAAAAGGCTGCCATTTGGTTGGGCCGATAAGCCCAAGCATATCTGTCATCTGTCCCACCCATACAGAGCAACTGTAAGGCCTCCTGAACATCAAAGTGGAAGCAAAATTATATAAAATGAGAGAAATTAAATTCGTGTTAGACGAGAAACCACACCAGCATTCGTTTTGCCAATTAGGGGAAACTAAGAAATACATATGGTCGGTGTGGCCAGCCCAAGTAATTGAACCCAGGAACTTCGGAATGTGAGCCTAGCTCTTTAACGCGGAGCCATCTCCCTGCGTAGCCCTATTTAAGTTTCACTGACTTTCTTGCCGATTTTAACCTCTTCTTTACGGTATATTTTCCTATAACCCTCAAGTAAGTAAAACACATGGATCTATGGCTGACACAAAATTTAATGGTGGGTGAACCAACACAATATCCGTTCAGAGGCTTGCTACGCCTTGCGATGTTGTATAGTGAAACATTCTGTGAAACCGGTGGCACAAAATATATCATTTGCGTCCACAAAATGTATTTGCACAACAAGAAGGAGAATAGTAACGGTCGGGTATCAGCCGCCATTAAATGTTGTGTTTGCTATAGTGTCAAACTAAGGGAAAAAGACAATTTCAGCCCTAAACAGCATGAAAAACGATATGTACTACCAATTACCCAAAATGAGTGTTAGTAAGTTCAAGCCGCACAGAAGCAATTCAATTAATACAACAATTCTGGCATGAATTACGCTTTGAGCATTCCATACAATGTAGGTACACATGAGCTTGCGTGTTCTGACTGATTAGATTACAACGTAGCATAAGGGCCTGAAGTTGTCTTAAAATACTATATGATAAAGGCAAAGTATGGAAGTGGAGATGGAGATTAGACTAGTGAACGGCTAAGTAGCGATTTAAACGGGTCTGTGATTCGAGCCAGAAAAAGGCTGAGGGGTTACACTAACCATACGTACAGTATAACGAAGTGACAACAAGAGTTATTTTGTACTTGAATTGAGATATTTGAAACAAACTATAGCGTTTGAAAATTACAAATGATTTAAAAATGTTACATTTCATAAGAAAGAATAAGAATTAATCAGTAAGCTTCAAAGTATTATGATGCCGGCCGTGGCGCACAACAAAGGACAGTCGTGGTCAAGCTAGCTCACAACACATATCAGGCGCGCATCAAAGGCGCTCAAGGTAACCCTGCCTCGAAGAACTGCGTGTAAACACGTGACAATGAGCGCGGCACAACAAAAGGTTTTCGAGATTATTCGAGAGGCACCTGGCGGCCAGTGTATTTGTAGAGGTTCCAGAAAAGGTAAACTTCGAGAAAGGTTCGTGTTACGTCATACTTGCTATATAAGGAGGCGAGGCGACGAGAGGAGTGAGTAGTAGTTAGTTACAAACGTGAGTCGTCGCAACAGTCACTCGTTAGTTTTAGTGCGTGTGTATATATGCGTGTGTGTTTCAGCTGCGTGTGTACAGTCGTCGTGAGAGAACCGTCGCTTCGAAAGGAAGATAGCGAAGCAGTTAATAAGTGTTGAGTGATTGTATCGTCAGAGTGAGTCAAATACAGAACTGAAGCAAAGAAAATTGCTTGTTAACGTTACGAGAAAACAACAGCAGTGAGTTATAATATCAGGAAAGAGGGTAGCCTGTGTTAACTACAGAAAGAGGACTGTGTATTTGTGCAAACGTTTTGAAGTATAATAAGGCGAGAAAAAATAACTGGACAGGGATTATTTATTAGAAAAATGGTATTTACGTGCTACGAATAATGCCATATGCAAAACCCTACCCAAATGTTAAGATATATTTAGTTGTTTGCAACTGAAACGGATAAAATGTAATTAAGCTGCTGTAATTTGCTTATTGTACTAATATTACAGAGAAGTAAGCCCGATACCCGAATAGTAATATATGGAAATTAAAACTGACAATATTGCGACAGCATAAATTGGTAAAAGTCCGCCTTTATGATTTGTTGAAGCATTAACCACTAATGAAAACTAAATTCGGTCATTGTACACGAAATATGTACAAGCAATTTGTTTACAAACGAGGGTTCATCAATGAAATTAAAATGCAAAACTTGGTATATGGTACCGAAATGAGAAAGCTCGAGTATAAATAGGATATATCAGACATGAAATTGAATATTTAATACTAAATTCACTTTGATCATTGGCCCCTCGGCGTTTGAATAGCACGAGATAGAGTAAACAGGATGGTCGATGAGGAGGAAGTGGCATGCATGCATGCATATGTTGGCCGGGTTGCAGTGTGCATGCTGCTGTAGCTCGACCCAATTAATTCGCCCTCCTCCTCCTACCGCACTGCACAGATTAATATTTACTTCCATCAATTTGTTTTTCCTAACTGCATTCCCATACCTCCCTTTTTGGTTTGTGGAGCGTAAAAGCTTTCTAACGGACTTACATGGAGATTAAAGGGTGGGGCAAGGGGATGAAAGAACTTTCTCGCTACACTAGCGAAATTAGTTTTCATATTTCAATAAGAAATAAAAGAGTTTCAGCAGTTAATATTTATACAGACGATTTTTAGAAAGTGAGTTTCATTGGAATGCAATAGTTGGTTGATGAAATGCAAAAAGCTTTTATAGAGAACACCAGTGTGTACTGCAGCCCATCTGAAACTGTTTACCAGCTGACTGTTACCACATATTCAATAAAGCATAGAGTATATGAAATGTTGTTATAAAATAAAATATGAAACAGCAGCTGTTACTTACCTCACTGTGGCATACAGATGTCCAGCAGGAGTTTTAATAATCTAACATATGAACGTTCAAAATGCCAAAGGTAGCTCGTATTTAACTTCTGTAGTACTGAATGATCAGTATTCCTTATGTTATAGGTTTAGCTTTAAGATTAAATATCTTGTAACTATTAAGAAAGGCAGGAGTGTACTGGGAAAATAGTGAAAATAACATTGGTCAATTAAAAAAAAATTATTTTGTTGATTAACGACGCTGTCAATTGCCAGAATGACATCAGTGTCGCCGGTCTGCTGGAATTTTGTGCGGCAGGAGTTATTTTACATGCAGTAAATCTACTGACATGGAGTTGTCGTTTTTAAGCACACTTAAAAACCATCGCTCTGGGCCGGATTTGAACTGGCGACCTTAGGAATAGTAGGCCAGCACCTAATCAACTGAGCTACCCAGACCGGCAAGAAACATTTTTTTGTAGTGGGTGAAAAGGCACTTACACCCCAACCGCAGGCAAGCCTGGGAGTGTAAGACTCCCACACTGGTTTAGAACCAGGGCAGCACTACTCACTAAAAACTCCCACCGGAAGTCTTGAGGTCCAAACCTCACTGTTGCAGTGCTGCATTAAAGCACCTGCGCACTAAATGGCAACGTATGAAAGCTGCCTGCCAGTCAGGAAAAGGTAAGTAAGTAGTATTTATTCTAGCAATTCTAGTTGTAAAATACACCTTTAGTCTAATACATAATAGAATAAAACAAATATAAATAATTATATCCATATTCCCCGCAGTATACCATTTATTCCTACCTCTTGGAGTTATGCTGTTACTTCCCCTTATATTTAGCACTTTGTTTTATCTATAATGGGAAAGTTTATTATGGCTGTTAATTACTTTTACTCTTTTCCATTTTCCCTATTTCCTCATAGTTCTGTCAACTATTACAACCTATTTTTCCCAAATACCTTGTTGCTTTTTCTATATATTCATCTGCGTTTGAATTTAAAATGTAACTAACTTTTATGTCTAATGGGAAATGATTCCATTCTTTGGGTACTGGATTCTCTCTTCCTTTATCCGTACCATTACACCCCAAAATATGGCGAAAATTTTCATACAAGCTAAGAAATTTTGTGTATCTCTCCCCTCTTTTTATCCCTATCATACCGTCCTAGCCCATGCATATCCCATTTTGGCCTCTTTTAATCCTTTTACTAATAAAGAGAGATACATGCATGGCGAGAATTCTGTACCCTAGTGTGGAAACAGGCAATACACGGTGGGCATAATTCTGTGGCCAAGTTGCTAGCGAGCGATATATGGCTGCCTAGAATTCTATACCCCCGTTGGCCATCAGTGGCGAGGATTTTGTGCTGTCATTTCTAACAATCGATATAAGCATCATGTTGACTTGGCAACTCGAGATTGGATTCGAGGCTGTCATACCGTTCACGTTTATCGGCGTTCTTTTTTTACACAGAGATTCCATTCGTTGTGTGTATACTGCTAAATTATGTTCCGGTTTCCGACAACAGCTTGAGGGAAAATGTGGTTTTTGGATTTCGAATCATGCGGACGGAAGCCAAATAATATCGGATAATTGTGCCAACAAACTCGCCGAACTGGACAAAGTTCTAATTTCGACCACCTTGAAGCTTACTAGGCAGTGTGAAAAGAAATCTAAAAGTGTCATACTTTGCGTTAGTATATGGAAACTTCTCTTTAGCGTATCTTTATTTGTTGCCAGTCTCTCTCTGAACCCCTCCTCTCTCTCTCTCTCTCTCTCTCTCTCTCTCTCTCTCTCTCTCTCTCTCTCTTCTTCTCATGCTTAATAACCGAATTATGACTAACTGAAATAAAAAATACCTAGGTATCATACTTTTCACAATACTGAGTTTTAACTGAAAGTAAGGAAGTTTATTACGACTTTGCTGCTAGCTTCCATATATTCCTAGATACACTCTTTGAACAACAAACCTATTTGACAACTGTGAGTCATACCGTGCAGAAGGATGAGAAAAATAATGTTTTAAGGACAAGAATCAATAGAATGCACTATGATTTTCGAAAGCCAATAGCAAATCTTTTATGGCATTGCGATTAGGGTATAATATTTGCTAATGGAACATTATTCTCAGGACTGTTATATGGCGCGTTTGTAGTGATATTTTTATGTTATGGGGAAATTAGCTTAAACCAGGCTTAGATATTTGAACTTTGATTGCGAAAAAGAAACAATGTGAACGCTTTATATCAAGATTATTGCTTAAATGCAACATTAAAGGTACCGTAAATCTTAACTAGCAGATTCGAGAAAGTGAGATGTTTCCTAAGCATAAAGGAAAACAAGTAAAAGCAGAGTGGGTGGTTTTGTGTAATGGTTTTAAGGGATTGGAATAAAGTAAACTAAAATACATAAAACTTTATAAAATAAGAGTCACCTCCTTAAAGCCGTGGTAGCGCTGCTGCCTACCGAGTGGGAGACCCGGGTTTGTTTCCTGGTACCGGCGTGGGGAGACCTGGTCCAGGGTGCACTCAGCCTCGTTAGGTCCCTGAGTGACCAATTGAGGGGCTACGTGATTGAAAAGTAACAATTCCTGGTTACAAAGACCAGGAGGGAGGGACCAGGCGCTCACCACGTCCCACCTCCAGTACTCCACCCCACTCATGTCACCTGCGATGGGTGGTCGCGCCATGGGATTATGATAAAATAAATACATATAGTAAATTCAATAAAATGTATTAAGATTACTAAACTCTGCCGTTGTTATTTTAAAATGCGATTAATTAAAGTGAAGCTTCCCTGGAATACTGATAGAGCTAACTACAGAGCGATACTTCAGCTAACCAATGCATGTATTAGGTGGGCCGCTGTTACGATGCAGTGAGTAAAGCATCAGAGGGAAAAAAGAAGAAAAAAAAAGCGGAAAAAAAGAGAAAATAATAAACTTAAGGAAGAAAGTAAATGAGATGGAAAGAATAGATCTGTAAATGTTATATTACGCGTTTAAAAAGATTTTGAGTCTATTGTTTCGAATGCTTATAAGAACGCCGTATGTGCCGAAGTAATTTTTTCTTTTGAAATAAACGTTCATCTAAGTCCCTTCCTTCTGACATCGAGCCTCATTTTTGTATTTGGAACATGTTATACGTAAAACACAGAACTTTATGCAATATTTTGAAATACTAGATGTTTTAATACTCCGTGCGTGTTATTTAAAAGATTTTATAACTGTAGAAATCCATCGAATATATTTCAGCTACAAAATGACAAGTGTTTGGACTGTAAATAATATTAAGGTATTAATTATCTCAACGGAAACTTCCTTTATACTGGAAATGTGCGTAGTGCTTACGTTGTAGGATGTTTAGTTGAGTTGGTTCATTGCTAAGAGGCTTAAGGTCATGAAGTTTGCTCGTTTGTAGAAGTTTTAGTCTCTAAATTTTGTTCCCAGAGTTGGAAAATAAACTGGGTCTATTTGATATTTCGTTGCCAAGGTGCATTATTCAGTCCCACTCGGAGAATAAACTTCAATAACTACGACTAGATGGTATCAAAAGTGAGTATGGGCAATATAAACAGGACGAACAGCTTCAGAAATATATGCTTCGCTTATTGGTGCTCATTACTTAATGCGGTATTTAATCAGAAGAAAAAAATAACGCTGACAGTAGAGCAGCCTGAAACAAAACAGCATCGGTCGTTTCCAGGTGTTAGGACTTTAAAACGTTTTTACGGAATGTTGGACTAGGCCACTGGATGACGAAATGTACGTACCAACTTTATTATCATTGTGAAAATAAAGAAACAAAGAATATAGCGAATTATGATGCCTTTAAGGTATATACAGTGTGACCCGTAAGTCCTTCCACAGTAGTGGAATAAGCTATGGCAATGCTGTGGTAGCACTGAAATCATGTATTTGTAATACTGCAGTAATTGCTGGTTAGAATAAACTTGGTAGAAGGGGTGGAAAGAAAGAGCAATGAAATAAACATGTTAATTATCTTGCCTATTAACAGAAGATATTAAAATGTTCAAGGCACAGGTTAGCCTGTTTGATTTTGCTGCTAAAATTTCCACTACAGCTTACTGTACCTTTTATTAGTGTAAGTAATGATCAATTTCACTCCATCTACAGTTTTTGGATATCCTTACACATTGTCGACTTTGCAGCGTCCCGAAAGAAATAATGGTCTACCAATTCTTGCAGGATTATGAACAGAACCAGCCTCACGAAATGTATTTATTAAATGGAAAGGAGTGCACTAAAACTGTAGGAAGCCGTTCTGTAAAGGTTCCTTTTTCACTTTTCCATACCATCACCTCCTCGAAACATTCTACACTCAAACACACCCTTTTCAATTGAAAATATATTCAACTTTGCTTATATGAAAACACGCTTGCACACTGACACAGCCATCATTCACAACTGTGGGATTCACGGTGGTGGGATTAGCGGTAGTATTGGTAGGGGAAGAAACATAATACAAACTACAACGACTTAAGACATTTAATGAGAAATTCAAACACAACGATCGCCAATAATTTTGATTCTGACTTTGGTCACTGTGACCAAAATAAATTGTTCGTGACCAACATCAGTGTCTTCAATTTTTTTTTTTTTTAAATTAACGTCCTCCAACATTGTGCCATATCGGACGAATGAATGAAATGAAATGGGTGAAATGATGCTCTAATGAGCCCGAGGTCCATGGGGCTTTAAGTTACCCGACATTCGTCTTCTCAGGGTAGGGAAAACCTCGGAAAAAACCTTACCCGGATAACTTACCCTAAGCGAGATTCGAACTCGCGACCTCTTGAACGTGAGGCAGACACGCTAACCATCACGCTACCGAGGCGGGCATCTTCAATCTGAACTGTAGTATACTTAGAGGAGCTTCCAAATGTTTTTGAAGACACTAACGTTCCGTAGGTTAAGCGGCCCTTTATTATACACTCTATCACTTTCTAGAAGCTTCTAAGTTCAACACTTCCGGATTCTAGAGAAATCTGGTAAAACACGATCAAAAAACGTGAACAACGCGATGCATATAAGGTAACGCCCAAGTGGTATGCAACACACCTAACGTACAGGTAATGCGGGTAGGTTCTTAACTGACCAATTCTGCTAGGAAAACTAGCGTAGTCTACGGGAGTTTTGGATAGTTTTGCAGCTCTATTTACCACCCTTGTTACAATAGGGATGATCCTTTGCGAATGGAGTGCGACTGTCGTGTCCTTGACAGGCACTATTGTAAACAATTGTTTACCACCAAATTTTGGGAATGCAGAGAAGGCTATTAACTGCGGTACTCTGAATTGACTGAACGGCCAACGTAAGCTGAAGTTATGGTTATGATGTGCACAAAATAGTATCCAATGTGAAAATAAATCAATCAATAATATTATGATATTAACTGTTTCAGCAAACTGAACTTTTGATATCGATAAAATGACCGCTAGTCTACAACAGTGAATGATGAAAGAATCAGTTTATTGCTGTGAGTATGAAGGGCTAAGGCCTCCTGCAAGAGGGATATATCTTGACTCGATTTTTCTCATTGCTTTCAGTATGCAAATCATTTTCTTGTTTGCAGTTGAATGAACATTTTCTAAAGAATTCCATATATGGATAATTCTTTTCAGGAATTCATTTCATGTTAAAACGGACGTCATTCATTACCACAAAGGTAGGACACTATTATTAAGCTTCTTTGGAGGATATACGAACATGTTCAGATTTCATCAGCAATTTGAACGAAGTGGAACAGTCAGGAAAAGTGATGGATAAAGCTAAGGCAGTAGAAAACACAAAGTGCAGTAGTTTAGTAAGCCTCAAAATATAAATAATTAGTAACGGAAGATATGTACGAGTATATCATAAAGATTTCTAAAACGTGATTTAATGCGAATTGATTCAAAGAGTATTTCTTTCGAAAAATGTGCTAGAATGGTGAATGGTATATTTTAACTTGAATTGACCAAGGGATCTCTTAGAAATGCAAGTTAGTTGCTGTTTATATAAGAATCACAAACACCCAGAGAAGCCATTTCCAATCAAGGAAAGCTGAAATAGAGTTAGCCAACAAAGAGAGAAAACATCAGAGAAAACATCCGGGCAATAAAGGAAACGTCTGTGACACAATTGGGTCTTCTTGAACTTCGTCAGAATACGTATACGAAATTTGAGGAATACACAGAAATACAGAATTATGCCGGAGGTTGACGTCCCCGTTAAGTGAAACACTGTCAGACATTGTCTGGTGTGAACAGGAAATTCTCACACACGTTATTCTGCATAACCTGTAACAACAAGAGGATGAAGGATATACATTTATACTCATTGAGCCAAGTTACTGTACTTACGAAATATTCAGATAACAATGATATTATCATCTTCATCATTATGATTATGATGATGATGATGATTTATTATTATTGTTATTATTGTTGTTATTGTTATTATTATCATTATCATTATCATTATCATTATCATTATCATTATCATTATCATTATCATTATCATTATCATTATCATTATCATTATCATTATCATTATCATTATCATTATCATTATCATTATCATTATCATTATCATTATCATTATCATTATCATTATTATTATTATTATTATTATTATTATTATTATTATTATTATTATTATTATTTATTACTACTACTATTATTACTACTCGGTTCCGAAAGTTGTCAGTTGCAATAGGGCCACTTGATCTGGCTAGCAATACGCCAGTAACGTCCTCATTAAAAAAAACCACCACCACCACCACCGCCACCGACACCACCACCACCACCGCCACGGCCACCAACACCACTTTTAATGTTATATGGTTACCGTTTTTCTTGCGTCGTATCAATGTTTTGATTTATATACCGAAAGCAGCTTAACATCTGAGAGGTAGTGTTATTTAACATCGCGTTTAGCCCTAATACTGCCTTACTCTGGCATATTTGCCGTTCGTATAGAAGCTTTTGCTGTATGACAATATAGATCAAAACATGCGAACAAAGAAATATATGCAATTGAAGTTTCAAATATTTTCCTAGGACCTAAACATTTTTGAAAAACAGGCTATACTTTGAATTGCTAGTTTTTTATTTAAAGCTTGAAAATTCTGTATGCTTTTTTAGTTCGGTTTTGTCACTGATTTTCTCACATAGTGACTCTAGTAAAGACAAGCACTGACATCACTAGAGCGCGGGACCGCGTGCAGTTACATGTGATACGGGTTAGTTGGACACAGGGAATGACTGACGTAACCGATACCGCGCAACCGTCGTATATGCATGCGCATCAATAGACGCCAGGAACTGTGTACATGCGCGAGTAGCAACAGTAGAACCCAGCAGGATTGGCCGCTTGTTGCACAATCTCTCCCTCTAGTCATCACTAAAACGTGTTTGTCCCTTTACTATTTTGTTCAAATTGTAGACTCTATATATACAGTATATATGAATACTGGAGTGAAGTGTACTAAATTTATATTGCCTATAATTTCTCATATTTGTAGCATGTGCTATATCGTAGCTTAACGGTTTATTATGGCTTTTTCCTGAGTACTTTTAACAAAGTCCAAGGTTTTCGCCTACTTTAATTTTATTATTTTTATTTTTTATTATTGGTGGTTATTCGTTAACATGATATTAATCTTAGTACTGCAAACAACATGTGCCCTCTGAGGCAAGAAGCCATTTTGACAACATACCTGAGGAAATTTGCCATACCGATATTCCTTTTCCAAAGCATTGTCTCGTGTAATAATGCAATGTACAATAATACAATAGTGGTTAGTTAGTGTACTGAAGCGTATGGTGAACGGTCAACTACAAGAAACAAAAACAAAGGAATTCCTGGTTTACCACTCGAAAATCGATCATTCCAGCATTCATGGCTTTGTTAATTCATAGGATAGCTTTATTGTTTTTACTTCCCACGCGAGCGGAAACATAGACTGACTTAAATGAGCAACAGTCTGTTTAACAATAGTACTGTGACGCCGGTCCATGGCAGCGGCAACACAACGACGGACGGCCAGGGCCAGGGTGGCCCACCTCACTGCCGTGACGCTCACGGTCAAGCTTCTTCACATCACTCACGCGAGCAAAGATGTGACAACAATGAGCGCGGCACGTCAAAGGGGTTTTCCGGATTATTCGGGAAGAATTCTGCATCCAACGTATTTGTATAAGTTCGAGAAAGAACCATGTGACGTCATCCTCGCTATATAAGGAGGCAATGCAACTACGAGAGATTCTTATTAGTACTGAGTTACAGACTGGAGTCCGCTTTTAGTTTGTGGTCGTGTCGTAAAGGAAGATAGCGAAGCAGTTATGTGTGTTGAGTGATTGTATAGTCAGAATTGATGTTTGAGAGACAGAGAAAGTGAAAGACAGTGAAAGGACTGAGTCAAGGTTTTTAAACAAAAACAGTTGTGAGTTGTAAGTCATGAAAGATTGTAGACTGTGCTAACGTCTGTAAAAGAGATCTGTGTATTTGTGTAAAAGTTTTAGAAAGAAATAAAATAAGAAAAGGTATTTGGACTGTTCCATTTCTATTTTGCCACAATACTAACAAACTTAATAATAATCATAATTACGAACCGATATGGGAGTGTAAAAGGCGTTCAAGATAGAAATAGCTTAGAACTGATAATAGGGTTTGCCATAAAACCTATGTAGTAACTGAAGGGTGCTAACGTAACTAAATCACATTTATACTCCTTCAAAATATTAGTGGAATCTAGCACATGTAATATATGAATTGGCATTCGATATTAATATGCTACTATGTAGCTCAAAAGGTGTTTAAATGATAACTGAATAAATGATGAATGCTTATCATTACTGATAGTGGCTATATTGTCGACTATTTTAAGCACATCGTATGTATTTGCCTGCCTATTTAAAGCTTTTAGTGGCCATTGCACTCATGGGTTTACCACGTGACAGTGAAAAGAGAAAAGGACGGAACGCACGCTACCCTCAGAAAAGGGTATTTCGCTGTTAGAACAGTGGATTACCTGCTTTAATGATAATAAATGCGAGGCACCGTTCTGGGACAGGCCGATAAGGGGGATGGCTCTGATGGGATGTATGTTCTGCTGAAATGGATCAGGATATCTCATCAAGCATACGGAGGCGACACTGCACTCGACTCAAGTGACTGGCATTCCGAGTAATTGGCTTCTGCCCAAGACCTCTATACCTTTCATTCTTATCGCGATCTCAACCGCTGCGAGACTCGTCTTATGCTCCGCTACCCAAATGCACAAAGCGTCCTTACCATATTTCATTTCTATAGACGTTCGCAACTTTGCAA
>CM060964.1:35445410-35485410 GCA_030765045.1 Tenodera sinensis
TTCTTACGACCAAGTGTAAGAGAAATGTCCAAATTACATTTTCTTTGGACTTACAAACGCGTTACATCCCTCATCCTTGTAGACAGGTATGAGCTGGCAAGTCAACCTTTGAGACCACCTGGCATAACTTGCCGATAAGCCATCCTGTCCAACCGACGTGGTTAGTAACACGTGTCTCAGAAAACGTCTGGAGCTGACTGTACAGAAGCTAAAGCATTCCATCAAAAATTTTGAAATGACCTAGAAGTTTGTAATAAAAGGGAAAGAGAAGCAATATCATGGTTTGGATTAGGAGTATGGAAACTTAGAGAATTCAGAAATAACGATATACAAGGAATATGTCCGATATGAGGAAGAATTGAAGATGGAGTACATATTTTGTTGGTATGTAAAGGAAGAAATGAATGGAGGAGAAAATTTGTTAGTTAGAATTTCCTGAAAAACAGTCGTCTCTAAAAATAATAAAAAGGGTCTAGACCAGTCTCAAGTAACGTATTTAGGAGATTTTTTCTGGAATGTAAAAGGTAAATGGAAGTGGGAAGTTGAAAAAAAAGAAACCCAAAATATTATGTACAAATCTGTTGTGTTGTACTCAGATGACCTTCTCTACTCTTGTACTAACCATTCGCACAAACTCTTATTCCTATATCTACTTCACGTTAGTTGAGGTAAACATTTACAGAAATTATCTTATTGTTTATTTCCTTGTAGATTTAAGGGGAGTATGGGAATACAGTAGGCTTTGAGCGATGGTCAAATCTTTTAAAGCTTTCAAATTCTGTTCTCTTTGCACAGTTAACATATAAACAAATCAATAACGATGTCCCATTTGACAGAAGTATAAGTTCTCCAAAACTTACACAAACAACGAGAAATATCCCCGAAATGGTTTACTCTATAAAAAACTAAGTTGTGTGTTTTAGCAAGATCTTCATTTTTTGTATAGTAAGACTTGGTCCATCGCTTACGGTTTGCCAGTTATACAAAGGTCCTCCAGCGTAAACAGAGCTTCATGGGCTATAGGCAGAAAATTCAAGATATACATTTCATTTGTCATAAAAATATCTCAAACATATGACATTTTAATCAGAATCGTTAGAGCTATTTTCAAGAAAATAAAGAATTTTCGAAAAATTTTCCATGTAAAGGGTAGCTTGGGATAGAAAAATGTTCTTCAAAATATTCATGTCACACCCTTGAAAGACATTAAACTTAAATGCCAACTTTGGTTTTTAACCCACTTTTCGTTTTTAAGCTTTGCTGTCCAAAGACTGACAGGCACACACGAAACTTTTTCTAAAAATGCCTTTTTTAGATTCAGGGGGCCTCAAAACATATATTTCTGGTAAAATCTCGACGTCGAATTTTTGGGTGGAATACAATACGTCCTCTACTAAACGTAGAGAAGGCACAAATGGCAAATGATGAAGTTCATTTTAGAATTTAAGAAGTTGAAAAATGCAATTAAATATTTTTATCGGTGGTCTAGGGAACAAGTGGCTAGGGTCACTCCCATAAGACCCCGAACTGTAAATAACTTAGCACAAATAGATATTGATATTTGTTTTACTACAAATACATGTCCCGGAGCTCCTGAATAAAAATTCCGATTATGAACAATGTCCGTGTTTGTGTGCATATTTGTACGTGCATCTTAACAGCATAGCTCAAATATGAAAAGTCAAAAGGAAAACTTGGTATTTAGGTTCAGTAACTTCCAAAAATACAACATGAAGGTCTTCAATAGAGTTTCCCCGTTCCTAAAACAACCATGCAAAGTTGCATCAAAATTGCACCAAAGGTCATGATCAAAGTAACATTTATCAAAGACGGTTATATGACAAATATGTGTATCTTAAACTTTCTGGGAATAGCCTAAGAAGACCCTTTCATTCGAAAGGAATTTTGTATAATCTTGTACAACTACATAGTATATGTAAATGATAGTGGAAAACGCACTACACAAACGAATGAAAATTTCTTTAAAACCGTCATTTGGTTTAAATAACTTTTATGTGCTATCAGCCACTTTTGAGATATCCGTTTAAGATTTCGAACTCTTCAATAGAGTTTAATTCCTTTGAGGTCCTGTGCAATTCATTTCTTTCTCGCGATTGCGTAAAAAGCAACGGAATTTTAAAAAGCAACGGAATTTTAAGGCCAGCATACAGCGTTCAGTTCTGAAATATATGACTATCGCTATTCCCTTTGTATCTATAAAGAAATGTATTAGGTGGACCAGCTCATCTGGAATCGGGGTAAGTAGATAACTCTTTGTACGTTAAAAGACTTGCAGAACGCACCGGGGCAAACAGTCATACTGACGGCAGTGGTGTGAGCAGGCTTCCTTCTGTCTCGTAGCGAATACGAGAGATGACAAATATTTCCCAGGTTGAACTATTGTGTGTAGTTCGTGATAACCGTAAAGGTTCTTATAATGTTTTGCACTTTACAAACTGGGACATTTCTTTTCATGGAATATACTCACTCCCGTATATTGTCTAACATTACGGATTACAGATTGTACAGTGGCGTAACAAAATCCGTGCAAACATGAGGGCACGTAAAGTTTCATTGGCACTTGTTGGTTTCTGATTAACGTTTTCGTTGCATTTTATTATTACTGTTATTATTAGGTATGGTTATTACTGTTATTATTATTACTATTGTTGTTTCCATTGTTATTAATGTCATTATTAATATTAATGCTGTTTTCACTAATGTAGTCGTTTAACATGGAAAGGAACTAAGTGAATTTTTTAAAAAGATTTTTGATAGTCGCAAATAGGTGTTTTGTGAATACAGTCAACACTGAATGGCAAGATTGAGTACCCCAGATAAACGACAAAAAATGTGCTTAATTAGTTCGTCTTAACACCAATAGATGCAACCTCGTTTCCAAATTATAAATTCATAGAGAAGTCAGATTTAAAGAATATCTGGATTTAGTTCCTCTCAGCAATTAAACTATTCCATTGTACTCGTTGACTATTATTTAGAACTGTTACGTGTAGTCTAAAGCTGAAAGATAGTCATACAAATTTCAGGGCCACGGTTAGGCCTCAAGACATTAATATTTAGGTTTACCTGCCGAAGTTACGCTACCGTAACGAATACCCTGATTGTACATTAATGATGTTGATAGCATGAATGAAAATTGGCAAGAAAAAGAAAAAGGTGTGACGTTCTTTGTTTAGCCGGTGAGCGTAGAATTCAATCCGCCTAGCACTACCGCAGAAGCGTATGACTAGTATGTCGGAGAAGTTGCCTAGTCACCAGGCGTTCAGGTTTCGTACATAAGAATCTTCCATGTCTCGGCTACAGATGGCACACATCCTTCCAACATATTTCCAACTGTGTTTTGTTCGGTCAATACTGCAGGTCCGTGAAACCTGTAAGCGGAGTACCTCTATCGCTAACGAAAGACAATATGCATTTATCAACAGAGGGTGCTGTGGTTTCCTGCGAATGTAAATAAAGCACGGACATTTATATCCTATGCAATAAAGATTAACACCCTACATTTTTATTTTCTTTACATTGTATGAGATTGCGAGACAAGTTATTTTGTTACGTTTTCTTATCAATGTTGCTAATATATTAGCACACTTCTGATACAACACCGGGCCTGATAGGCAACTCCTGCACCATACATGTTCTGGTTGCATTCTTCCCCTACAAGCTGACACACTCGCTTCAAAAACAAAATCTGATGTGTTAGACTCACATGACTCTACTCTTGTGCTAACCATTCTTACAAAATCTTATTCCTGTATATTTTTCGTGTTAGTTGAGATAAACGTTTGCAGAAATTATCTTGTTGTTTATTTTCTTCTGAGTGCAAGGGTAATATGGAAATGCAGTAGGCTTTGAGCAATAGTAAGATCATTTAAAGCTTTCAGATTCCATTCTCTTTCCACAGTTAACATATAAAAAATGAATAATGATATTCTATTTCACAGAAGTATAACTTGTCAGAAACTAACAAGGAATGTGTCCAAAGTGGTTCACTTGGTCTATCTCTTAGGGTTTACCATTTATACAAAAGTCCTCCAGAGCAAATAGGACTACATGGGCTATAGCCAGAAAATTCAAGATATACATTTCATTTGTCAGAAAAATATATGAAACATATGGCATTTTAATAAAAATTGTTAGAGCCATTATCAAGAAAATAAAAATTTTTGAAAAATTTTCCATATAAAGGGTAGCTTAGAGTAGAGAAATTTTATTCAAAATCTTCGTGTAGCACCTTTGAAAGACATTAAAATTAAATGCCAATTTTTGTTTTTAACCGACTTTTCTTTTTTAAGTTATGCTCTCCACAGACTGACACACACATAAATAGACACATGCACGTGGACCTTTTTCTAAAAGTGAATTTTTGGGAGGAATACAATACTTCCTGTACTTTACTATATGTAGTAGAGAAAATAATAACTGGAAACAATGACATAATGACACACTTTGAAATGAACACAATGTATGTGTTGGAGGCACCGAATGTGCATCTCCTAAATAAATTATAAACGAAGAAACAACCAAAAGGGCACTCCTTGGCAGAAATGACTGACCCAAAGTCTACCGCACAGCCGCTACATTCCGTGCTTCCGTCCAAACAGGTTATCTTGGGCGGAGTGAAGAAATTCGAGTAGTATACTGTCAGAATTCCTCTTGTTCATACTGAAGTAAATGCCATTGGTGAAGCGAATATTTCTTCAACAATAAACTTTCAATTCGGTCCCTAAGGACACAGAGTGCATCCTGTTCCTGTATAAACTATCATCAAAATCAAAATCATAATCATAATCATAACCCTAATCATAATCATCATTATCATCATTTTTATCATTGTTATTATTGTTGTTATTCATTATTTTCATTGTGCTGTATGAAAAAGGTTTTAAAATCTCCATTCTGTACACATCATTTATATGCTTGTTTACTATACTTCGATAGTTTATTAAAGCAGTTTTATTACCATGCTTCGCATAATATATTGTCGTTTTGTATTTTACGCTCAGATTTATTGAGTTATAAAGCAATAACACTATATCGTACACATGGGTGTACTTAATGTACGTTCTTTAAATAAAATTAAAACAGAAAAGTGGGTATGCCGCAATACAATGAAAGGACTAAAATATTTATGTTTGGTAAGTAAAACTTCCTGTAACTAAACAAAGGCCCATAATTAATGCGAAACGCTTATTGCTTTAAGTTCAACTGTCTTATAAGGGTCGAAAATTCGGTGCCTTCATCTCATAACTATTTGTATCCATCTACCGGAAGTTACTTAAAGTTATCCAAAGGTGAAATTTCTAAAGGTTACACTTCTCATATAAATGTTTTCAACATTTGGCACAGATTGTTCTACCACAGCTTTAAAAATTAATTTTGTGGTACCTTGAGCGGTTTTAATGTGTAGCAAAACAATATACAGTTTTTTGAGTTCATTTTCTCTAAGGTTACGCTGAAAATTTGAATAAGATTAACTACAATGTACTTTGTGTGAAACATTTCTAATACTACGCAGAGTTATAAGAAAAATATGCTGTGTTGCACTTTATGAGTTTCTCTACTCTTGAAGAGACTATTTTTAAAAACACCTATTCTTCTATCTGCTTCATGCTAATAGAGATAAAAATTTGTAGAAATTATGTTAATGCTAATTTTATTGTAGGTGCAATGGAAATACAGTAGGCTTTAAGTGGTAGTCAATTGTTTTAACAATGTTTGCTATATTTTGACTTTGAAATTTCCTTCTCTTTGCATTACCAAGAGATAAAAAGTACATAATGACCTGCCATTTGAGAACGGTCTATGAGTATTGCAAAATTCTGACAAATAACAAGGAATATCTCCGAAAAGATTCATTCACATCACAAAGAGATCATTTGACACAAATTGTGCTTTCACGAGATTGGCATTTTTTGTATAGTAAAATTTTATCTATCTCTTACGGCTCACCGAATATGAATCATCAGGAGTAAACACGACTACATAGGTTATAGACAGAAAATTTAAAATATACATTTCATTTGCCATAAATACATCTTAAACATATAACAGTTTAGCCAAAATCATGAGAGCCATATTTCAGAAAATCAATATTTTCGAAATATTTTCCTTGTAAAGGGTAGTTTAGGGTGTATTAAAAGATATTAAACCTGAATACCAACTTTGGTTTCCAACCAACTTTTCGTTTTTGAGTTGTGCTGTTTACAGGCACACGCATAAACACACGCACAGACACACGCACGGACCTTTTTCTAAAATTGCTTTTTTGGAGTCAGGGGGGCCTCAAAACTTATATTTCCGGTAAAATTTCATCATCGAATTTTTGGGTCGAATACAACACTTCCCCTAGATACTATACAAAGTAGAGGATGTAAAAGTCAAAGTCGAGTAAACGCTTTGAAAGTAAACAAAGGCCATTAGACCGTGTGCTTTTGGGCATTTAAATTGTCATGTGTTGCAGCTTCAAAGGGCAAGATATGCGATTGAAGCTAAATGTTCAAAGTAGTTTCGAACATAAATCTAATTTTATAATTGTTTTTAAACTTTACCCACATTTCAGCTATGAGTGTACTTAATATTCCATAACCAGCATAAATGAGGGCTTAGTAAAGGGACAGGATTCCGTTCTCGTATTTATAGTTATGAGAGGCAGTCAAAGTAGGAGAGAAAAACTTCTTGTAGGAGAAGAAGGTAGCTATTAAATGCTTGAAGCCTTGGCAATATTGGAAAAATTGAATGCTCAGAGGATAGCTTCAATTATTTTCCAAGGAAAAGTAAACGGCAATAACATTAAATTGTTTGGAACAGTGATTGGACACCAGTATTTTCCTCCGCATCCATTGAAAAGGTTTTCGTAGGGAACTCTAAAAAATGACTTCTGATAGCGCAGAGATAGCTGAAATGTGATTCTAATATTGCGTACTAACAGCACAATTCCTTCTTTTGGTCATATATTCCGAGATCAACAAGTGTCTTCTGGTACGACAGTGGAAATCAATGCTTGGACGGAAGAAACGAGACAGACTGTTCGTGTACAAGCGAGCAATGGAAGAAGTAGTCAGGATTCTATTTAATAAGGGGGTCCAGAGTCAATAACATCTCCGCTGGCAGACTGGAGAATATGATGACTTCGCAAAAGAGGATATATGTGTGCATCACTTCCCTCCACCATCTTGCACTTCATGCCACCCTTAAAAACTTCTGCTCTTGCAATTAAAGTACCCAGAAGAATACATGCTGCAGTGCAAACAGATGTTATTGCCATCTGAGTATTCAGGGGAAAGGTCCAATAGCACTAAAGCACTAATATCGACTAATTTAGTGAAATATAGAGGGATTTAGTGTGTTTGTAGTCTACTGATGTGGATCGCGAGGACATTATCTCACAATCCAGGGCTTTATAACCTTTAAGTATAAATTATGTAATAAAACATGGTTGTCTTCCACAAATGACAGACCTAAATGTAACATACTGTGACAAAACGACAAAGGTCCAGTCTAATTACTTTTCTGTCGCTTTATTTTTCTTCTAAACCTTTGCAAAATTCATAGGTCTCTTCTGCTGACGTTAACACAGTCTATAGTGTTTCGTGATATTACAAATCCCAACTGTTTTCTTCTCATAGCTTTGACTCAGTCCTTTCATTGTATTTTTTCAATTTCTCTGTCTCTCATACACTAACACCGACGATACAATCACTCGACGCTCGTTAAAACTTCTTTACTTCGACACGACGTACCTTCCAAGACGACAGTACTACACACACAGCTATCTCGCACTCACTGACACTCTGGCCGGCGCATGTCTGTACCTTCTCCTCTGCTGTTTCCTCCTTTCCTTATGTAGCGTGGATGATGTAACATGGAGCTTTCTCGAGTTCAACGCTACGCCGGCCGCTGGATGCCCCTCGAAGGTTACAGCAATACTTTCTTATGCGCCGTGCTCATTGTTGTTAGTCACGTATACACAAATAGTCACGCGAGGCAGCCTGATCTTGAGCGCCTTTGCTTACTCGCCGGCGTGGTACGTGGTGTGAAGTAGCTTAACCCCGGCCATCTTTTGTTGTGTGCCGCGCCCGGTGTTGCAATATACACCCGGGCGGGATAGCTCCGTGTAAGGCACGTATTTGCGAGGTTCCGAGTTCGATTCTCATTGAGCACCCACACTGACTTAGGGTTTATCGTGTTTTTCCTGGTCCGTAGGTGAATACTTGCGTGGTTTTTCATCTACCTTCCTTCATTTCCCTTTCATTCTGTTTTTCTCCAGTTATTCAGATGTGCGTCTAGGTTTTGGCGCTGACTGGCACATAGTGTCAATGATTGATCAAAGTGTGGACACTTCCACGGATAACTCTTTGTATATTATCCTCTCTGGGCAGGTCCCATAGTGGAACGGGCTTTCGGGTCTGGAACCGTCAGAACAGAATTGAACTGCTTCTGAATCTTATCACTCGTAAATGTGACTATTGAATGTTGCTATTTCCTTTCTAATTTTCATAATATTATCTTAAGTGGTTTAGTAACATCTGCGATAGCTGGAAATACTGGGATTCCTGGGATACGATCTTTCGTCATAGACACAAAAAAGTCTAAAATATTCCATGTAAAGTGTAATTTTGGGTTGGGAGATTTTATTGAAAACCTTTTAGTCACATCTTTGAATAGCACTAAACTGAACTATGCACGTGGTATGGAAAGTAAAAACTAAAACTACTACAATGAGGTTATGAAAGATATAATTTGATGATGAATGCTTTAAATACTGTGTAGCTGTTGAAAGCCTCTGCCGCTCAGCCAGGAACGTTTTACCTGTTGTGCCTCGTTGTGAACGCGGGTTGCAAAGAGTTTTATAATATTCCTGCCTGAGAGTGTCTGCCTACTCCAACAAAATTAGTTTCAGCGTGTTTAATGTTTTATTAGCAGATTTCTGCAGCACCAACACCGGTACGATATACACTCCACGGAGAGAAGAAGCTGGTAACGTTTTTGCATTCTGGTTTACGTTTAAGCTTTTTCTTCCTCTATAGCAAGAGCTTGCGACCTGTTTCATTACAGTTGATATTTCAGGAGTATGTGTGATTATCGCAACATAGAATACTATATGCGGAGGAAGTTATTGAAGAATATAATGTAAATTAGCATTTAAGTTTAAAGAATTAAAGATACACATCTGGGTAAAAAGGCTAAAAATTTCAAAACCTTCCACAAATGGATTTTTGTTTTATCAAATAGAATACATCTTCTGCTTTATTGTGATATGCTTTTTATAGCTTTACAGCCTTTTTAACTATGTCACATGGCCGTATAACTAATTGCCAGTAAGTGGTCGTGTCCATTTAAATCCATCCACTTCCATTATTCTTGCTATGACTTCAAACATAAGTTTCTCCGTGTTTTTATTTTTAGCACTGTTTGCTATTTAAAATGCTCCACACGATGCAATTTGCAGTACTTAGGCATGAAATTTGGTGTACCTGCTTAAAAATGACATTAAAAAGGAAGGACGTGATAATTTTTTCATAGCGTGAATAACTGCTGAGTAATTAAATATTAAAGTTTACATTTCGAAATTTAAATGAAAAAAATAATCAATTTAAACTTTAAAATTTATTTTTATCCAAACTAATAACAAGATTACGAAATTATCTCTTCAATTTGCTAACATTCCATTCAGGACATAACTGAAAATTATTAAGTTTTTCAAATCAAAATTGCATCATGGGGAACCATTTACACAAATATTAGAAAAATATAATAGAATATTAATATGTTAGCAACTAATCTAACTAAATGTATGAAATTTAGCACAGTTAATCCTCACTATAAAGTGATTGTTGTGTTAAAATTTCAAATAAATCCAATGAAAACTGTAGGTTTTCAAACTTTCACAGATGTGTATCCTTAACGTATATACTAACAACAGGAGATAAGCTTAAAGGTATTGTTAAACAGTATGTGAATACAATTATATGGGTTTTGCAATTAAACATGATGCAACAAATTATACTGAATTTAAACAGGAAATAAGAAAAGGACAAACTTCTATGTCACGCTTAAACGGTGTATCATGGGATAAACAGGCACAAGAAACAAGAAACAACCAGAAAAATGTACAATTCTATTGCTTTTTATATGGTACAGAGGCTTTACAGTTCAGAAGTAGCCACAAACAAACACATTTGGCATTAGAAATGGCGCTTATCTCGAACATCTAGAACAAATTTATGAATGATAAAATATGATAGGAAATGGATATTAAAAATATTAATATGCTTCAGCGAAATAATTAATTTGGCATGAACATGTAATGCATATTTGTTTGTTAACGCCCTCCAACATAATGTCATATCGGACGGTGAGTGACTGAAATGGGTGAAATGATGGTCAAATGAGCCCGGCGTCCAGAGAGCTTTAAGTTACCCGACATTCGTCTTCTCAGGATAAGGGAAAACCACGGACAGAAAAAAACTTATCCGGATAGCTTACCCCAAGCGAGATTCGAACTCTCAACCCCTTGAACGTGACGCAGACATGCTAACCATCACGCTACAGAGGCGAGCGATATGCATATGAATCAAGTTAATTTATCGAAGATGGCCTTTGGACGCCATGAAGAAGACGAAAAAGGAAGCGATCTACAAGAATATGGAACAATGGATTTATGGAAACCAGGAAGGAAAGATAATTAAGAGAAGGATTATTTTAGCAACGCCAGACGATGTCCAGTTTAATATGTAGCTCATTCTCGGAAAATGTAGCTGTTGTTAACAGCTGACTGATATTAACGCATGACGATCTTTCAAATTTTAATTCTTTCTAGCTGGTCCTTCCACTTTGGCATATGCTGATTGCAAGCATGGCCTACCCTTCCCTCAATTATTTGTATCTTTTTCATATTTAGTGCACCCTCAAGTGTCTAAAAATCTCCGCAGTACTTCTGTGTCAATAACCAGTGATGCATATTTTGTATTGGTTTTAAGGCATTTTTATTATGCTTATACTTTGCACTTTAACGGCACACTTTAGTTTTCTCACTGTCAGCCATTTTTAAAGTTCCAGGAGGGTATTCAAGTGTGCTAGTGCGGGTGAGCGTTCCTCGTCGCTACTACAGCTTTGAAATGCATTTTTCGTTTTCACTGACTCTGAGTTTGGTCTCTTGCAGGAAATCTTGCTTCACAAAGGTTGGCTGTGCTGAAACGAATTCGATATTTGAGGTAAAATAGCGCGAATCTGACATGTTTTGCTTCCATACAGAGAAATGCAGTCAGTGTTCTGTAATTCTATTATGTTGCCAAGTTATTTCAGTGTTCCAACTATATATTAGACATTGTATAGGTAGTTAACAGGTTTTAAGTTATTTGTTAGTTTATAGTAGAACCGTAACAAGCAGATATTCTATGAATTTTGTGTATAAATTAGTGAAAGTGTATAATGTAGAGGTTAGCTAAGAACAATACATTTCTAAATTTTGTGAAAAATGCCAAGGCGAAACTAAAACTTTCAAATCAAGAAACGACCAAGCAAGCTTAAAATTCTCAAAAAATGCTACAGACGCCTAGAAGAAATCAGCAGAGAATCCCACATATGGGCTGGGGAAGTTTAAGTGGATTGAATTTAGGTAAAGAACAAAAACATACTCTTATACTTTAAAATTCATAAGAGGTAGAAACAGGACTGAAAAATTCAATGCCATAGCCGGGATTTGAACCACGGATGTACAGCTTATCGCGCAACTGCTTTACCACTAAGCTACCATGACCAACATGGCATAAATAAATAATTTAAAATTCGCTTTCTCAGTTCTTTTTTTTTCAGCATTTTCCACATTGGACCCTAGTTTATAACTTATTAGCTTGACATTTTCAGAAGTCCTTCATAGATTAAGGTATTAATCTTGGCTTTTTAAATAATATTAAATACTTGAGCTGACATTAAATATTTTTCATAAATAATACTGATTGATAAGTTGTAAACAAAGCATTGCTTTTCTCTTAAATTAATTTAGTCTAAGCAATTTCGGTTTGACAATTTCTTCATATTTGTATACTGAGCTCAAATTAAAAAATTAGGAGCGATACAATAAACGGTAGGGTCCAAAGATCGTTTCATAGGAGCATATCAAAAAGTGATTAATTATTAATAAATATATTAATAACTTAGAAATGGTTTGACATATGACATTGCAATTTTGTGTATATTACTTAATGTTCTGAATGTGCGGAAAAAAATCAAAGCGATCAGAAGAAAATTGAATTTTTTAATTTTCACGGATACATTGTCTTAAAACAGCTTATGACCTACTGTTTACTCATGCTCTTCGTGTACCTTTATATAGGTGACTCACATAACTATAGTCAAATAATAAAAACCAATACCACATTTGATATTATATCTGATACATGGATTTCGTTCACTAATTTCATTCCCTATTTTAACTCTTCTGCATCTTTCTGATGAGAAGTATGTCAAAAGTAAATGTTGAAATCATAGTTTTACATGTGTTACTATGAGGCTACTGGACAGCTTAATTTATGTCCAGAAGTTTCCATAATGTTTTTTTAACATTAAATTAATCTTCTACGTCAGTTACAAAACAGTATTTCAAAGCTCGCCCCACAGCTATTATAGAAAAGGTAGATATAGATATTGACTTCGCCAAAAGAACCGCGCGAGCTCATAAAGAAGGTTCTAGACCAGATTGGAAGCCCCACAAGTTTTGCTGGGGAGTAACCAGCTACGAGTTTTCCACACAGAATGGCGTCAGCAGCCACGGACATTTCCATGGCAATGGGAAGCCCACAAATATTGCTGTGGTGTATCCTGCTATTGTGTTAGCCATAAAGAATGACGCCAACATCTACGAAAGGTACTAGAGCAGTGGGAAGGCTCCATAGCTATATAGGGGAGTCATCATGGAGTTCTTTCTAGCACACACGTGAAACCAAGCTCCAGGTTTAGATAAAGAAAGTATTGAGGCTTCAGCCAGCAAACAACAGTTAGGTGTTTTTCGAAAGCAATCAAGTCAGTGTCCAGTTCAAGCCATGCAGAGGCCAGTGTGCTGCACAGGAAGTTACAGAAAGTTGATGACACGATAATATATTGGATTAGATACAGCGTTTATTCCTACCGTATGATTAGGATTTCACAAACCTTTACATGCGCATTTCACTGTTAGAGAACCCTATTGTGACTTACAGTGTCTGTAGCATTCTTCCGAATCTTTAACTACCCTCTGTATGCAGTTAAGTATAAACAGTTGTGAAAATGGTCCGTTGGCCTAATCAGAACAGAATAAGATAAAAAGTTACTGGTTTTGCAAGATCCAGTCTTCCAGCTTGTTAACAACATACTTGAAAATATATTTACTTACATCATACATGCTTTCCTAGCGTAATTAATCAAGAGCACTTTCTTTACACAGTATAACCTCAAGTTGGATATTCAGCAATCTTTCATAATTTGAACTTAAAGCTTTCGTGTTTCCTGGACAATTGCTTTTTCGATTCTAACTGATCATATAGTTTTCGGTTATGTAATTTATCTTTGTATAACCTTCATAGACAACAATGTTACTTCATTTGTTTTAATTCCAGGCATAACATTTATTTCCTTTTTGGTCCTAAGCGGTTAGCCATATTCAGCTTTCTTGACTCGTTACATTGTCTTCTTCCGCATTGGCCTCTGTGCTGTCTCTGGGGATTCCAATTTAGGACTTGACTTTCCTTTCCGTCTTCCTTTCGCACTGGTCCCTACATTGGGAATCCAATTTTCGTGGTCCATTTCGCTTCTAAGTCTGATTACACCGATGAACAACCAAAATGTTTCCCGGACATAATTCACGAAGCTAAGCTTGCATTGCCAAGTAAAGCTAAAAACTCATTTTCTAGTATCAACTGCGGGAATAACATTTAAATAATGTTGCCTTTAAGGCTCAGAGTGACGTTGTTTAAAACAGTAAGTATAGATCAGTCACCACTCTCTGATATACATGAAAATGTGATATTTCACTTCTCTATGCCTGGATATAAGATAAAAATTATATACGTTATATATGTGTAAACAACATTCATTGGTTCCTTAGTGTTACAGTTATAATTTTGGGCTTAAAGCTTAGTCAATTATTGAAATAATTATTTTGTTTAAACTAAAAGTGTATTATAGCAGAAGTATGGAGCTCTGTGTTGAAGGCAAGATAGTTTCACTCCGCTTGGATTACATTGTGTCCTGTTTTAAATTGGAAGAAGCTTACATTTTGCCAGTTCGTAAGAGGAAATTAAATTACATATACACGAATTTCTGCAAGTTGTATTTAATGTCATAACGTTCATTTTGCGGGTTACAATATCTTTTTGGGATTCAAACAACATTGTAGCACTATATGCGAGCGCTAGTAGACTATAATGTAACTGATGCGAGCTAGTGGTATTGAAAATTTCTTACTTCTGAATGGATTACTATTGCTGTACCTTATTAATTCTAAAACTGGATGTATAAGCCATATTATCGGTTAAGCTGGAAATAACGTGTTTGGGTATCTTTGTAAATGGGATATTCTTAAAAGTGCTAAAACTGCATAAATTCTTACTAAACTGTTCTTTGTACCTTGTAAACTTGTCTTTTTGGTCTACAAGAACTGCTCATGTTTATTATCTGAGAGGAAGTTAAGATGTCCTTTACAATGGGCGTACGCCACTGCTCTTCTGCTCATAGTGAACCTTCTCTTAGAAATATCTAGTTATGTTATTCAGTAAACAAATTTCGGGGAAGTGTAGGAGAGACCTATTTATACAGATGAAGGTGTTAAAGGAATTGTTTTATGAGTAAGTGGGATAGAAACCGAAGTGAATGGGTTCCTACTTTTGGCATCTCAACACTTCATGCAAGAGACAGCTTCTTTGAGTCCTGTTACATTTAGCATAACACATTAACTTTAAAACTGACCACCGCAAGGTGCTGAAGTAAGCACAATTAATAAGGAAACAAAAGAAGACATGTAACATAATTTTAATGAGGAAATGGGTCTTCTGGTAGATATTTCCAACCCAGATTTTGGAAGTACAAGTAATGCAAACAGCTCCAGAAAATAGGAATGCTCTGCGAGAATCACACACATCAATTGCAATGTAAGAAGGAAGTTTAAGTACCTCTGGGTTATATCTAGTGGAAATCATATTAATGTATAGAAGTGTTTTAGGGTTGCAGACGAAACCGCAAAAAATGCACACAAATTGGTATGGCTAGCGTCCTATGTCACAAACAGTTTATAAAGTTTTGATCCATCCGGCCAAAGTGATAACCAGCTACTTTACCTATTGGCCTGTCATCAGAGGAAGCAGCAAGTGCCCAAGCACTTACGGTAATACAGATCATGTTTTTTTCAAGAGTTGACTGCAACAGGGATGTTATTATCAGATCTATACTAAGTTTAGATCCTTATTTAAATTATAGTAGTCCAACGCCGTACAATAAAAGTAAAGCTTTCTCGAAAGACGCAATCAACATTATGGTCACATCCTTACCTATGAGCGAAGGTAATGATGATGAAAATGAAGATGATTACTGATGACTTTGTCCTTGAACGTGCAATCATGGTGTGGATTGCGGAACTTCTCGGTACAATGTAAACAGAGTAACAACAGCAGTTCAATTATTGTCTGCAAAGCAGCTAAGCAGTGCCATTGTTGCTACAATATCATATCAATATTATATGGCTTCTTTAGTCTCCAATAAACGTAATCCATTAGTGATATTCAAAGTATGATCTTAATTTCTTTGCTATAATGTAATGTTGATTTTTTACGTAATATTTATTGTACCGGGAAAGAAAGGATATGTTGCTTTAAAAACAGCCTGTAAATCGTCAGCGCGAAAGGAAAAACCAATAGAGCGCTATCTCAAGTTCACTTGTGGCAAGCACAAGGCTATAGCTAAACTCCTGAGTCAATTACAGTATACTGATGATGACGGTGATGAAGTTGAGAACATAAATGACAAATTACGATGAATTTTATTGATCTATTGCTCTCTAGTGCACTCTTGTCGTTTAAATACACCTAAGTTTGAAGTAACGTGGCGTTTTATTCCATCACACTGCACAAAAAAAGCATAAAATAGAATAAGTTTGCCTTCTTGTGAAACAACTGATAGAGCTCGATCACGCACACCACTGAAGATGTGGGGCGCAGCCTCGGACGAAACATCTGGAAGAAGAAGGTCCAATAGATCACGGCCTACAAGCCCGGATAATTATTTTTAGATTAATGACACAACTGTGAAGAACTACGTTGTTTAAAGGCGACATTATCCAAGAGACACTAATAACTAAACAAGGAAGACTACCTTTTGCACTACGTTGAAAATGGCTGTTGTCATTATATCGTCAAATGCTATGCACTGCAAGATCCAGGAAAAACAGTACAAATGTATGTGGATTGCTCTCAGAGGTATATTTTATTGCCTTTTATTTTCATTATAACTGTCCCATTTTTTTCTGTATAAAATACAATTTTTATTCTTACAACGCTCATTATTTATAATTCTAAATCGCTTTGAGCGTTTGCCGCTTGTATGCATCCGCTAATGCGTTGCATAGCTTAGCCTAAACGCAAACTGCCTCCAGCTAACTTCTAAACTCATTATTAAACAATGCTATGGTGCACATTGTTCATATGTAATGAGCCCCGCGTATTTGCGTTCTCAACATATGATAACGCCACCAAACCTCAAGATCTGAGAAGTGTGATAAAATTCTGAAACAAATGATTCTATATAAAGAAAGCATTGGTTATTTAATTTAGTTTTACTTTCTCTACTACGTATAGTAAAGTAGAGGAAGTATTGTATTCCACCTAAAACTTCAATGTTGAGATTTTAGCGGAAATATATGTTTTGAGGACCTCTGAATCCAAAAAGAGCATTTTCGAAAAAAGGTTCGTGTGTATATGTGTGTCTGTCTGTGCGCAGCTTAACTCAAAATGTCTTTCAAGGATGCGACACAAAGATTTTGAAGAAAATTGCTCTACGCTATACTATCCTTTACATGGAAAAATTTTCGAAAATTTTGATTTTCTTGAAAATAGCTCTTAAGGATTTTATTAAAATGCCTCATGTCTGAGATATTTTTATGACAAATGAAATGTACATCTTGAATTCTCTGGCTATAGCCCATGAAGTCTTACTTACTCTGGATAACTTTTGCATAACTGGCAAACCGTGAGAGATAGACAAATCTTACTATACAAAAATGTAGATCTTGCTAAAACACACAATTTATGTCGAAATATTTTTTTTTTTTTTTTTTTGGTTGAGTAAACCATTTCGGAGATATGGCTTGTTATTTGTGTGAGTTTTGGAGTACTTATACTTTTGTCAAATGGAATATCGTTATTCATTTTTTATATGTTAACCGTGCAAAGAGAACGGAATTTGAAAGCTTTAAAAGATCTGACTATCGCCCAAAGTCTACTCTATTCGCATATTTCCCTTGTATCTACAAGGAAATAAGCAAGAAGATAATTTGTACAAATGTTTATCCACATTAACATGAAGTGGATATAGGAATAAGAGTTTGTAAGAACGGTTAGTACTAGAGTAGAAAAAGTCATGTGGGTGCAACACATCAGATTTTTTAAACAGAATTCTTTAGCTGTTTTACGGAAGGAGTAAATATAAGTATGACAAGCAATTGCGTTTCCTGTTCCTTTACCACTTTACATCACTTTTGGGAATGTCTTCATGTTACAAAGGTTATAAATGAATTTATTAGTCTAATTTTAAAATTAGCATTCAGGCAGATGCAACACAATTAACGCATAACAAAATATCAGCAAACCTTTAAACTTGCAGAGTTTGAAGGTTACTTGATATGGTCATAATTTTTCCTATATGTAAAATTATTAACACCTTAGCAAGTTGAAGTAGGAACATAGTTTAAATAGCAGCCATTTATAAGAAGTAGCGATGAGACAAAGAGTAATTTTTGGGTAACGGTTATAACTGTCGCAGTTACAGTGTGTTGTAATAATTCAGTTATTTGTTTTCATGGTTATCACGCTCACCGTTGCATTACATTAATAGACACCAGTAATGATCATACTAAATTGTTGGACTGTATTGACTGCATATGGGATCCTAAGTATAAAATCACGTAATGCAAACATAGTAAAGAACAATACATCCTTATTCTCTCCATCAACATGAGCTAAATGAAGCATGGTGTTACTTAAACATTCTTGTAGGATTATAGATCAAATAAAGCGATATTGCTAGAGAAGAGAAACATTAATGCCCAAACACATATCGTTGTGTAAGATCACAAAGGATGGAGATAATCTCAGTGGGTTACATGAACAAAGCAAAGTGGATAATTAGAAGGCATTTTTCTTCCCAGATGATATGTTAGATCGAAAATGGTACTTAGACAACTAGTTCCTGATGACCAATACAAATACACATGCAGTGAATGATGTCACTTACACTGGTTAACCGTCTCCGTTGCTTTAGTAACCGTTATTGAATAACAAATTACTTTGTTGGAAATTCATTGTTCTTCCACTCTAGGATTTAAAGGTGTAGAGTGAGACTGAAAAATTCAATGTCATATCTGGGATCTGAGCCATTGATTGACCTTATAGTTGGTTAAATATGAAGCTCTGGACTTAAGTATCTACAGCACAGTAAGTGGTATGTTATCTCATAGGATTTGAGATCTCCTTGTGTGGTTCACTGGAAAAATGCGAGTGAGTTGGAGAACTTGATGTCGTGCTGCCACGTTCTGTGGTTAGAGCAATAGGAGAGAGACCAGAAGATCCCTGGTTCAAGTCCGAGTTATGGCATTGAATTTTCCCAGCACACTCTATCCCTTTAGAAATATAATATTATGCAATATTAATACTTTTGGAAGCAAATGAGAGGAAGAGAAATAAATATGTAATTTCCACATGTTAAAATCAATGCCTAATGCACTATGGGAGATACTTTTTAACTGTTAATGGGTAACCATTACTTCTGTAACCGTTACGTTACTTTCTCTCCTTACCCATAGGAACAAGGGTACTAAGAGTACTGAAATTAATATCATGTTGTTATTAAAATTTATTCAGTAGTTTTTAAATTATATATGTATAACTGTTTGAATTTAAGGAATACCACAAATTAGTTAAAGTATTTGAAAAAACCTCCAAAATATAAAATAGAAATAAAGAAGCCAAGCGATAACAGAATTCGATAACTAAGCCCACCTCAACGTTTGTCACTATGTCTCTTTTTCACGTGTCAGGATAAATGGGATTACTCCAGCTCAAAATCGCCGTGGCCGAGCGGTCAAGGTATTGATATTTTTAACGATGTAAATTCCTCACATTATCGTACTCATTTGCGTTCTTGTGAACTGTCCTCACATGCACCAACTGCAAGGGAATGGATGTGAGTGCTGTTCTCCTTTTATGGGTCGAAGAAGATGGCGAGCGTTAGGGACGTCCCAGAGACAAAGCTTTTGCATCTACCTCAATGCAAAACATGCGCGTTCCTTACACTTACACACACACACACACACACACACACACACACACACACACACACACACACACACACACACACACACACACACACGCACACACACACACACACACACAAAGTATTTAACTGCTCCCTTACATGTCATCTTTCCCTGCTTGGCAGTTCTGCAGCTTCAAGCAGTACAAAAACAATCTAGCAAAAAGGCCTATCCACAATTACCAAAACATCGTAAATTTTCGAGCTCCTGAACATAACTCACAAGTATTAGAGGAAAATGCAAATGCACAAATAGGGAGGGGCACAGATCCGTGGTCATTCTACATGATATACTCTAATATTAACATTCTTTGCAGTAGATTCATGGCAAGGAGTAGCCTTATACCAGAGGTACATGGCATTATTACTATTATATTTTGGCTGTGTAGAGTAAGTATCGACTACGGTAGTTTTTCTGGTCGATAGAACCTATCCACATTACCTCCTTATTGGGTGTGTTGCATACCTATCGTGCGTTACTTTATATCGGTCACGCTTTGTTTTAGTTTTTGAGCATGTTTTACTAGCACCCTCTAGAAACCAGAAAAGTTGAACTTTGAACCTTCCCAAAACTGAGAGAGAGAGAGTATATAAAGGGCTCATTAAGGGTACACCGAAGTCAAAAGTGTGATTTTCTAAAATATTGAAGTTAGAGACTTAATTTTTTGCACAGGAATTACTGGCAATTAAATAAGTGTGTGTACCAAATTTCATTCCAATATATAATCATATTCTTGATATATTAATTAGTTTATATCAGCTTGATTGGGTATAATGAAAACCTATCTCCTCCAACAGATGTTGAACAACATAGTTGATTTTTCAAAATTGTATCTCTTGTTACCTTTGTAACAACTTAAAGTATGGACATTTTGATATAGTGAATAGTTATTCTTAAAAAAGGGTTTATAATACCGCAAAGTTTAAAGATTCTATAAAACAGCGCATTATTAAATTAATTATTGTTTTAAAAAGAGCTAGGTATAAGCAATATAAACATTTCAATACCCATATTCTTAACTATATTGGAAAAAGCATTTTAGATATCTAGCTCGATTTTTGTAGTTTTTCAATAATAGAAAGTAACAAAAATCGTTTCCGAGAAAAATGAGTTTAAAATTGAAATAGAAGGTGGAGGTGCGCCGATTTTAAAATTGTATTAGTTCAGATAAACATTTGCAGAAATTATCTTATTGCTTATTTCCCTGTAGGTACAAGGGGAATAGTAGAACTCAGTAGAACTTGAACGATAGTAAGATCTGTTAAACATTTGAGATTAGATTCTCTTTGTACGGTTAACATATAAAAAATAACAACGATGTTGCATTTCACGAAAGTTTGTTTTCCGAAACTGACACAAATAACAAGGAATACCTCCGAAATGGTTCATTCATCAAAAAACTTTATTTGGACATAGATTGCGTATTTTAGCGAGATCTATATTTTTTGTACAGTAAGATTTTCTCTATGTCTTGCGGTTTACGAGTTATTCAAAACTCATCCAGAGTAAACAGGACTACACAGGTATAGCCAGAAAACTCAAAATATACATTTAATTTTTCATAAAAATATCTAAAAATATGTCATTTTAATCAAAATCTTTAGAGTCATGTGAAGGGTACTTTAAGGTGGAGGAGTTTTCTTCAAAATCTTCGCGTCACATCTCTGAAAGACATTAAACTTAAATACCCACTTTGGTTTTTAACCCATGTTTCGTTTTTGAGTTATGTTTTCTACAGTCTGACAAACACCCAAAGACAGACACACAAAGACACACACACACACACACACACACACAAAGACACACACACACACACACACACACACACACAAACGGACCTGTTTCTAAAAATGCTTCTTTTTTTGATTCAGGGGGACTTAAACCATATTTTCTGTGAAATGTCGACATTGAATTGTTGGGTGGAATACAACACTTGCTCTACTTACTAGTAGAGAAAGTAAAAAGTAAAAATAAACACAAGCATATAAGCCCAAAGGTATAACGATGGTTACTTGGCCCCGTGCGAATGACGGTGTTGTACCAAGGCGCGCGCCTAGCGGAGGGTTAAGGGAAGTATAGATGGGACTTGGTAAGGCTGCACCACAAGTATACACCCGGTATAATCGATGCTTATTTTCTGTGTTACAGGGCTTAATTCGGATTTTTGCGCATTTTAATTTAAATACTGATTTTATTAATGCTATAATCCTAAACCTTCGTTGCTTTAAATACTTGAATACATAAAATAGACACTAATGAATATTAATTAGAGCTGGATGGCATTTATTAATAAAGCTTTTTGGGACAAATTTGAATGTTTCCAGGGGAGGTGGGCGGTTCACTAATTGCTCTTCTGTGGTCTGGATAATAATAGCATGCATACTCAACTTCAGTGAACAATGCGCTCACATTATGTGCAATTAGTGAATGTTGTTCGCAAACCATACACTATTTTATGTATGCTAAATGCTTTAAACGCTTTGAATAACAAATTCTCTGGAAACAATAGCATACCAACTGTGTATTTGCTGCTTTCTGCTCCACAACATCTGTGAAAAATTAACTATCAACTGCCAAACGGAACATCTATTAGAAAGGTCGACGGGCAACTATATGAATCAACAGAACGGAAATTTTCATAAACGCCAGTTAGAATTGCTGGACCTGAAGCATTATGATAGAGTACCCCAGTAAAAGCTTGATACACCGAACTCAGAGGCCAAAGTTGGTAGAAAACAACCCCAAGGATTACCTTAATGTAACGGTTAAAGAAATAATGGAGAGAGAGAGAACGACAGTTACATATTAAATGGTTACAAAATTTGGGTCCAGCCGATTGCCTCCCAAAAACGAGGCTCTAATTCCCTCGCAAAAAGGGCATAGTGTTCTCTGACAATTTTATCTTGTTCAAATAAAGTGTGTTCCGATTCGCTCCATGGCTTAATCGTACGATTTCCCGTCACAATTTACACAGATTTTGGACGCCCAAGGAAAACCGAAATAACCAATGAATACTCTTGTTGTGCTTAAAAATCATTATCACACATATCTCTGGCTTCAAAGGCCATTTGCCAATTTTTTTGGAAGCTAAATTTTTATTTCGGTAATACAATTGCCTCTTTCATTTATGATTTTTTCAACGTTTACCATTATTCACACCAGTTATGCCCAAGTTTATCCAAAACAGGAAGGGCCAATTTTCCCGCATTCATAGCACTCAAAAACAAACCTGTCTAATGTTTGGTTACCTGGAACCGAGCGAAATGGCTCCGTGATGGTTCTTGCGACCAATCTACCTGTTCCGTGGGTCCGTTCGGCAGTTTTCCCGGGTCGCCAGGTGAATGCTGGGTAGGTTACTTTCATTCCTCAATTTCCTCTCCCTCCATTTCACTTCATTAATCATTTGATTCATCCTTTCATCTGTTTGGTCTATTTCAGGGTAGAAAGTGTCAGCGAGCGTTCCGGTGCAGCATGGTGGGGAAGAAATGCCCTGAGTGACTCCGTCTACTGTCACGGTAGCCGGGCTCCGGCTCCTGCCCACACTGAGGTCCTTGAACCACGGAAGGACTCCTGTAGGCGGCACTCTGCACGAACAGGTGTACCGGCTATTGTCAGAGAGTTTCTAACTGGAAAAATTCCCTTTGGGGCACAGGCACAAAAGATCTCTGAGGTCGAAGTGCCAAAGTCATCCTCCGCGTTGAGTGACAAGATGACGTCATTAGATTATAAGAGACACACTGAGCACAACTGGTCTACACACATCAGTCTACATTCCAGAGCACTGGTACATTGAATGAATAGCACACTACCAACGCCAAGGACATATGAATCGACCGAATCGATTAGCACCTTTACTATCGACTTAATAGGTATTATCACCACAAAACTAATGACCAAATAGACTTGGGGAGGGAATCGGAATGTTTATTTCCAGCAGGTCGTTTTTTGGCACGGAGTGAATCAACATATTTACAATTACTGCTTCGGAGGGAGTCGGAGGAAAGGTTTACTGCGGGAGTGAGTTGGTAGCTACCCATAAAAGTAATGACCAAAAGGTAAGTAGTTACTCTAAAGAGGTTACCAAAGTAACGAAGACAGTAACTACTGTTCCGTTAAAGGTTATTAGAGACCCTTACTAAGTTACAGCTAACCGTTAGTGGTAACCACTAATGTAATGTTACTAAAATTTGTAGCCATGAAATACAATAATTTGGTTGTTTGTTCTGGCCGTTACACACAACCCTTAACGAAATGCAACTGCCAAAATGATAACTGTTTATCCCATCCCTATTACTGATACGTGCATTTATGTCAATATGCGTGTACAGATAAAGCAAAACATTTTGGTCTATTATTACCGAGCATTATGGCACACTACAACAACATCCGCATTAATTGAGCCGAGGTACCGCTTTCAATTCCCGTTGGGTTAGCCATTCTGAACTCGGATCATTGTCACTGTTTTCCTTGTTCGATAGGCTTGCTTTGTGGTTCTATCTTCCCTGGCATTTGGTGTATGGGTTAGCCTCAGATAGACCCCTCAGTGGGGCGTCACGCTGGCATAAGGGTATAATATCTGGAGAACTTAGGGAACCCGCCTGTATCCAGACCTGTCGACCCATATCTAGTTACCATCAACATCCAAAAGTACAATTAGCGAATATGCTAAATTCTCCTCCAATTCCTGCCAACCATAACCATCATCTGTTCTTCACACTGGCCCTATGTGAACTGAACCGCAAAGTTGAATGACATTTGAAAAATACAAAGACCTGGCTGGAACTCGAATTACCGATCTTGGTGCGTCAATTTCAGCGTTCTTTCAATTTCATAAGTGTAGGTATCCAAGATATTTCTATGAAGCTGTTTGTTTACTTGTGAAACTTAATGTTTTGAAGTAAGCTTTTCTCTAAGTAATAATTCCTCAGAACTTTTAGTAGGTTATAGTAAAAAGAATTAAAGATCTTGCATTTTAGCACTTTTTAGTCAAGTATAGAAAAAATAACATATTTAGAAATACAATAAGTGTTGAAACATACTTTTGTGTTACAGATTAGTAGCGGCTATGGGCAGAGCTTGTCGGGAGATTGTCGCGAAACCGACCGGGCAGTTGTAGAGAGAAATACAGATTAACAGACCCAGTAGTTTTTTGGCCCTGCATAAACACCATCGCCGGAGAACCAGAATTATTTGGAAGTTTCCGTTCTCCCCGCCTCTTGAACATTCAAGAAGTCTCTACAAGTGAGAGTTCTCACGGAAAGTGAGCGGGTAAGTGCGTCTATGATGTGATATTCAAGTGCGGTTCTATAAGTGAGTTTGTGACGATAGTTCTGGGAGGGTTACAGACGCTTTGTGTTTGATTCCCCAGTAACTGGAGCGAATTGAAGAAGAGGATGCTTCGAAATTAATTAATTGCGCAGCTGCGTCACACATAAAAGTGAAATAATAAGAAAACTGAACTAGATCACATTTATGAAGTGCCAATTTAAACTAAGTGAAATCACAAATAACGCTGAATTATTTGCCATTAGTAAAGTAACAGTGAAAGCTACAGGCACAGTACTTCTTAGAGTTTAAGCGTTGTCTATTTTCTTTGGAGGAAAATGAATGTATTTAATATATGAACGACAATTTAAAGTAAGCGTAAATTTATGAGTAGCAATGCAGGTAATACAGTGATTTAATTTGTAATTTATGGCATAACTATGGTTTATTACCGTGACGAATCAAGATTTGGCAAAAGAAACAGCAAAAAAAGGCGTGCATAAGAAACAAATAAATGGGGATACTTGATTATGACGTGTATTCGGAGATGTTAACAACGAAATGTGCGCTCCTTGATAGTTAGTGTTCACTATTTTATAACCCTGAGATGATGCATTGCCATGTGTATTCGACTGGGAAATCAGGAACATGCTGATAGGCAGCACGCATGCTATTCAGGAATTAGTGCCTCCTTTCCTTGCAGACCTGCTTGAGATAGAAGAGTCTGCTGGAGCTCTAGCTGCAGGTGAAATTTCAACCTGTTTTAGGCAAAAGAAATGCAGCACTGAAATTACGGAGACAAAATTATAGATTAAGCAACTCGGTTCAAACCCTATGGCTGGCGACCCGGTCCATTGCTGGCCATTTCATCATTTTCTATCATTTTGCTTCCACTTTTCTGTTTCTGGTAGCCTTAGGTAGTGCGTAGTGTTGATCAGGTCGAACAGATGGTATAGATGCTTGCTCGTTGGAAAGTCCTTCTAGGCCGTATCAAATTGCAACCTTCTTTGAATCGCCTCAGGTGGGTAGAGTTCTTTACGTTTCCACAAGAGGAAAGCCCTCTCAAAGCACCTCACCAGTTTGACATAGTCATCAGTCTTGGGCTCGTTAAGAATCTCTGCGTGACCCTTCGGTCGGCTTCTTGCAGCGTAGTCTCTTTCAGTTCCTTCACCACATCCTTTCCTCTTGAGGGTGGTAATCACAAAACATCCACGGTACGTCGAGTTTCGAATTGTCCCCTCCGTACCTTGTTCATGGTCATTGTCAATATTTCAAGATGATACCGTAATTATTGACGGGAAGATATTAATAACTAATTATGAAAATGATGGTACGATCTAGATATCATTTATTTCAATTACTCCCTTAAATAAAATCACTTTATAAGTTAAGAAGCCCAAGTTAAAATATTGGTCCTGAGAAGTAGGTCATTAGTGATTCATGTTAAGGAAGGCCATTAGTAACGAACAGCAAGTCACGTAGACTCTTAGGATTAGAAAGAAAGTGAAATTTGTTAGAATCTAGCCAATGCTGTGTGGATGTTTTGTTCAGATGAAAAGCAGGTGCTGATTTATGGTAGGTTAATACATAGAAGAACGTTGCTAGCGGTAGTGAAATGTAGACGGCGCTTAGATTGAGTAGCTTGTGATTTATGAATTATCTACTTGCTAACTGATTCTTGGGTCAATCGTGTGCCATACACATACATTAGAGCGATTTGCTGCAAAATTGGCGTCCAGCGTCACCCTTGGATTAGAAAGATTTAGTGGTTAATGCGAGGGAACTATTGGAACAAAATTTCTGCGGCTTACCACAACCGATGCTTAGTATCATTGTTATTGAGACGCCGGCCGCGGCGCTCAGCAAAGGACTGAGGAGTGGGCTGTCCCAGCTCACCCACACAGCGTGCATCAAAAGCGCTCAAGGTCAGGCTGCCTCGCGCGACTGTTTGTGAACACGTGACAACAATCAGAGTAGCAAACCAAAAGGGGTTTTCGAGATTTCGAGAAGTGTCTGGTGGCCGCCGCATTTGTAGAAGTTTCAGAAAAATGAAGCTCGAGAAAGATCCATGTTACATCATCCTCGCTATATAAAGAAGGCGAGGACACGAACAAGCAGTTACATTCAGTATTCAGCTTTTAGTTTCAGTGTGTGTCTTTCAGCTGCGTTTGGAGGATAGCGAAGCAGTTAATGAGTGTCGAGTGACTGTATCCTCAAAGTCAGTTATTTCAGAAGCGGAGAAAGTGAAGAATGGCAGAAAGGAGTGAGTCAAGGACAAGAAGATAATTGTGAACTGTAATATCACAAAAGGTTGTATTTTGTGTTAACGTCAATAAAACAGAACTGTGTTGTTATGCAAAAGTTTTAGAAGAATCTATAGGAAGAAAACAAAACTGGACTGGACTTTTGCCAGTTTTGTTACATTATATTAGTGATTTAATTGCTTAAATCAAAGATTGGCAGTTCTATTAAATATAATCTTTTAGCCAGCAGACTTTTATCTCCCAACTAAACTGATGTTGCCCTTTGGCGCTACACCTAGGTAAACCCTGAGACAAAAGGTCTCTTAGCTACACCACTGCAGCGGCTGGCAGTCATGGCAATAAATGAGGGTGGCATCAAAATAATGCAAGGGAAGGCTTTAATGTTCTTAATTCTGTAGAAGAAATATATTATTTTGATACAAATATATTAAGGACCGCCCCCGTAGTGCAGTTGGTAGTACGCCTGCCTTTGGTGCAGAGGACCCAGGTTAGATCCCCGGTACTGGCATGGAATTTTTCCCCCGTTAGGAGATCTGGCACGGGGTACAGTCAGCCTCATTAGGTCCCTGAGGGCGTGCTGACCCCGGCCACCTCAACCTGCATCCTTTGTGGCCATGGCCTTAGAACTTGGGAAGGAAAGAATACTTATAAAACCTAGAGAATATGTTCAGACTACTTCGAATTCTTATCGGACTTCAGTAAGCCTAGTTTCAAAAGTCAGAGAGGGTAAATCGCGTACATTATTGTTCTTAAAGCTAAGCACTTTTATACTAAAGCCTCAGCATTCTGTGTTTCCACAGATTCTGGAAGGATTAAGTATATCTTAAATAAGTTGAACGGATCCTTCTTTCCTAAACATGTGCCAAATCCGGTCTCCCTCAAAATAGATATCTCCTGCAGCGTGTATTGATTGGCCACTCATTTAACTGCCCAGTATTTAACCGAGACAGACCATTCAGCACTGAAACATGGGATGTTTAGGATTCACATTTAAGATTGAAGACTGCATTATTCGTTCTTATGGTAAAATGTTATTCTCTGGTTCTCAAGTACACATTTTTACTTTCTCTACTGGTAAGTAGAGGAAGTATTGTATTCCACCCAAAAATTTGATGTCGAGATTTCACCGGAAATACATGTTTTGAGGCCCCCTGAATCCAAAAAAAGCATTTTTAGAAAAAGGTCCGTGTGTGTGTTTGTGTGCCAGTCTGTCAGTCTGTCAGTCTGTGGACAGCATAACTCAAAAATGAAAAGTAGGTTAAAACCAAAGTTGGTATTTAAGTTTAATGTCTTTCAAGGATGCGACACGAAGATTTTGAAGAAAACAGCCCCACCCTAAACTACCCTTTACATGGAAACCTTTTCGAAAATTTTGATTTTTTGAAAATGAGTCTAACGATTTTGATTTAAATGCCATATGTTTGAGATATTTTGATGACAAATGAAATGTATATCTTGAATTTTCTGGCTATAGCCCCTGTAGTCGTATTTACTCTGGACGACTTTTGCGTAACTGGTAAACCGTTAGAGATAGACCAAATTATACTATACAAATAATGTAGATCTTGATAAAATACACAATTTATGTCTCAATAAATTTTCTTGTAGGGTGAACCATTTCGGAGATATTCCTTGTTATGTGTGTGAGCTTCGGAAAACTTAGAACTTTCGTGAAATGTATCATCGTTGTTCATTTTTTCATATGTTAAGTGTGTAAAGACAACAGAATCTCAAACATTTCACTATCGCACAAAGCCTACTGTATTCTAACATTCCCCTTGCACCTACAAGGAAATAAGCAATAAGATAATTTGTACAAATGTGTATCTCAACCATCACGAAGGAAGGCATGGGAATAAGAGTTTGTAAGAATGGTTAGTACAAGAGTAGAGAAAGTCATGTGAGTGCAACACATCAGATTTTTTACAAAATTTTCCTCGCATAAATGAAGCTTATTGTGCCTCCTATATTTAAAAAGGATGGACTTCTACCATAGAGGAACGGTCCTTTTTTATTTTCTTGGTGGAGTGAAAAAATGTGGCTGGGTCGGTTTTTTTATGATTTTTTCAACAGTTAAAATCCAAGTGTTTAGTCAGCAGTCTCCATATCTGAAGACCAAAGCGTATCCCTCTGATCTGAGCCATGTTTCAAATTCAGCCAATATCGGCCCCTCAAAATGGTTCAAACCTGCTGAAGGACGATGATTTCTTTATCGGGCGTAAATACCCGTAGCATAAATTCCTTTGGAAGGAAAGAAAAGACGGTTGTCTCGTGTGGTAGATTTACGGCACGTAAAAGTACCAAGTACCTCAAGTCTGATAAACAGATCACCTAGCAGAACTGAGCAGCAGTTCACGCCCAATGTACCTAAACCAGGACGCTGAGAACCATAGCAGTTAAAGATAGCCCATAAGTAGAAATTCAACTAATTTATTTACTCTCTTGGGCTGCATGAAGATTTATGTGAAGTTTTTATCTTATAGTGGACGAGCATTAATTTGGTGCTTCTTCTACAATCGTTGTCTAGCTTGACCTGTTGAAATTCCTTGGGTATGTTTCCTTTAAAGCTTTTGTCTTTTAAAGCTCTATTTTATTCCCTAATTACTCATGATGGTATAAGGGTAAGTAGGGGTCGGTGGTGCTGCAACCCTTACAGGTAAAGTATCGGTTGGCAATGTGACAATGAAGAAGGATCACCGCTACCCGTGTTTAACTTACCTGGTTCACTACAAGAAAGGGACGGCTAGAAAGAGATGGTGAGTATTGTTTTCTTTTTCTACTAAGCAAGTGCCAGGTCATACCTCGTCCAGTATAACAATATACCGAAAATACTCTTGTTTCTTAATTGTGAAGAGTTATATGGTGTGCTGCAACATGAGACTTAGAGAAAAAAGGTGTAAACCAGGTTATATATGATATGCACGCCATTCTCTCGTAGGGGCAGGAATTTTATAGACTAATATCCCTTTAAAATATATGCATTTATGCATTGAAGACTTCTACAGCATGAATGTATATGTCCATACAAATGGGTCATAACTTGTTGGCATAAAATGAACATGCAAAAATACACTATGCCCCGTAGCACGTAGCTGTATTACATGATTTATAGTAACTTACCTATCCTATTATTATGTTACAATAATCAAAGTCCATGCTGTTAACATATTCCACAACTATCCCCAAAACTTGATCACAATATCACTGTGGTTTATTGGCCACTTCTGTCCACTTCTGCTTCTCACCTTGAAGACACGACGCTGCCGATCCAATATTGGACACGTTCTTAGCACTTGGCTAACTGTTTAAGCAGCGTTATCGCCAGGACATCTAGGACTTTCACAAATCCCAAATTAGTTGTAGTAAGACCTTGATGTTCCATGTCCCGTTAGCTTCGTTGTGATGTTTTATTTAACCCTTGCATGCCTGGTGTGTCTTATAAGATACATAGGCTTTTTTTTCCTATTTGTACTAGTTTTAACTTTTTTTCTGCTATATTCTTGTTATACTGTCCGTCACCAATTAAAAATACATATTTTAATTGTAAAAAATTATTTCTTTTACAATTTAAAAAAAATTATTTTTTTTTACAATTTATATTGTAGTGTTTTTTTTTGTTTTTTTGTTTTTTAAAGAAAAGAAGCAAAATCCTTGCAACCGCAGTCAAATGATACCCCGTCATCATCCACGCGTGCCATCACACCGATTATTTTACGTGGGCCCTCCCCTGCGGTTGCCGAGACTTGAACTCACGACCTCAGGTTTGAGTGCATGGCCAGTGCACTACGTGTTGCCTTAACGATCATGGCTATCCGAGCCAGCAGGCTGAAGGTCTCCCAGACCGCCTAATCTAAACCGGTTTCGAATTAGAGGAAGAACGGCATATGTAGCAAAATAATTCAGGCATGAAAGGGTTAAAAGTTTTGTTGAACTTCACCCTAACGCCTTTGGGAAGAATTTCTTCGTTACCGCCCATTTGTGTAAATTAGTAGGTTACATTTTTATAAATCTTAAAATATACTAAACAATAAAATTTGAAGTAAATTTAGTATTACGTGTAAGTATATACATTATAGTTAATCTCAATTCCGATAACTCATTAACAGCCACCTTCATATCTTAAGGGAAATATGAGAATAAAATAAATAAAATAAACATGTAAAAGAAACAAATATACAGCATAATTTACATGCTTCTTAGCAAAACGGACAAAGTATACATTGCAGACAATGTAGGCTATTGTTGAAATCATTAAACATTTAGCAATCTATTCACCTGTCAAATGAGCATACTTTCAAACCTCAGAACATTTACGTTAGAATTCTGTCCCTTTTCTTATTGTTCCATTTTTATCCATACAATAGTCAAAGGGGCTGACCCCGTGGCGCAGTTGGTAGAGCACCTGCCTGCTGTGCTAGAAGTTCCGGTTTCGATTCCCGGCAGGGGATAGGAATTTTTCTCCAGCCAAGATTATTCCTCATCCTTCCCTTCCTTCTATGAATGAAAGTGTGAATTTGTATGTGAATTCAAAGTATAAAGACGCCAAAGATCGAAAAACTCACCGTTAAACGTGTAACACCATTTGTCAAAAGGCAAGGCCGCCGATATGACCTCTGCAGTTAAAGGCGGGATATAAATGGAACAATAAAAAAAGTAAAAGTGGCAGCCTTTTAACTTTAGAACATATCGTTTAACTGCAATAGTGTCAACCCCTATGCAGTTGTCACTGCTTTTCTGGTTATTATTATTGTAATTCTTTTAATATATGTAACAAATGAAATCATCTGCATCTTGTGTAGACAATAATTTGTGTTTGGGCGTTAATACTTCTCTTCTCTAACAACACCACCTTTCAAAATCCCATTGGCATGTTTTATATAACGTTCTGAGAGCATATTTAAGTTACAATATTATTAAGTTCCGCCATGTTTAAGTTTCTTATAGTGATGTATTCTCGCCTGCTCCGTTTGTATTGCACTGTGTATCTAGACAGCCACAAGCTCAGTTCACCTGTACAATCCAACCTTCTGGAATTGTGAAATGTATAAAGACATGTAACTCAATTCAATGTGAACACAGCCAGAGGAATTTATTTTTAGATTGTATCAAATAACACAGAATATCTGTATGACATCGCTCATATTGAAACGTGATTCCAACTAATCGTTATTGGTAAGCTTTACATGAAACCATAAACGCAGTGTGACAATTATAATAATTACAATCGTTACCTGAAAATAACGGGTTGTTACATCATCAATGTATAGTACAGTGGTATTCAACCTTTTTTCTCCACGAACCCTCAAAGGCAATTTCTGTACCCCTAGGCTCAGGCCTCAGAGTTGTCCTTATTTCAAATTATATATAATAATGTAAAATATGTTATAAAATTTAAAATTTGGAAAATAACAAACAAGTAGGCTATGTTATGTATAAAATAGTTACAGGAAATATCTTACAGATAGCACACATACACAACTTATATGAATTTCTCAAGTAGGTTTGGTTTTATGGAATTATTCGACAGAGTTTGGTTGCAAATAATATAGAGGGGTGGAGGTGGATCACACATATTGGATACGAAGCCATATTAAAATATAAGGTTCACTGTATTACCTTCACGTTGCGCGGGTTTTTCGACTTGCTCATAGACGCAAGTTTGCACCCTGGTAGAATACGCATTGTTGTGGCGGTGGTTCAACATTATCACTTGTTTAATTGATTTTACGTTTTTCTCTTATAGTAAAATTATCCAACTAATAACAAAAATTAAAAAATGTACTTCGCTACCACATTAATGCAAGTAAATTCAACGGTGATAATGTGAAAATCAGTTCACAAATATAAAGAATGGGAGAAACAGTGTGCAAAGAAAACGAACCTGCACATAAGTCACGAAAATACACTGAGTTCCGCAAAATTATGAATCAGTCGGTAGTGTACATTTGCAGTCACTGTTACTATCGACGTTGAAGGCAGAGATTAGGGAGCGCAGCTTTAAGACATTGTTGGGTAGTCCAGTAGAGTAATGGATCCTTGGACCGAGGGCAATTCAAATCTCTCTAAAATAGTTTTGGTTATTTGTGACCATTCAGGAAACATATGCGTATTTTAAATTTTATGTAACCCCTAGGAAGCTTCATGTAGCCCAGGTTGAATATGTTTGCTTTAGTATGCATTTCAGTGTTAGAACAAATATAGTGCTACAGTATTGTAATGCCGGGTTCGAGGCACATCAAAGGACGGTCGGGCCCAAGCTACTTCACACCACATACCAAGCCGGCGAGCAAACAAAGGCGCAAGCTCAGTTTCTCCACACCACTAACGTGAGCATACACGTGGCTAACAACAATCAAGCGGCAACATAAAGGGTTTTTCAGAACCTTCGAGAACTGTGTGGCAGCGACGTGTGATGTTCCAGGAAGAACCGTGTGACGACATCCCGCTATATAAGGAGGCGAGGAAACACCACTTTATCGGTGGGTGCGAGACAGCTGTGTATGCATGGTACTGTCGTCGTGAAAGGTGCGTCACATCGCACTGAAGAAGTTTTAACGAGTGTCGAGTGATTGTATAATCAGAGTTAGTATCTGAAAGACAGAGAAAGTGAAGAAAAACAGTGAAAGGACTGAGTCAAAACTACGAGAAGAAAACAGTTGGGAGTTGAAGTATCACGAAAGACTATAGACTGTGTTAGCGTCAGTAGAAGAGAACTGTATATTTGTGCACAAGTTTAGAAGAAAAATAAGTTGATGGAAAAGTAACTAGACTGAAACTGCCGTTTTGTCACACTGGTATCAGAAACGGGATTCGTCGAATTGTCATTTCATTACAGTGTATAATGTGCTACTCATACATTTTAACTGTCACGTCTCTGGGCATAGTTAAGTGCTTATGTGTCAATGGGTTTCCCTTATCCAGCATTAACATTTTAAGCTTCCTCCACTATCCTTCCCTGTATCTTTATTTCAGTTCCCGTTTCTTTTTTCCTTTTAAAGGCTGCACTAATGATTGTAAGTAGTAACATGTCTTTAGTCTGATTGTTAACGCTAGCACAATCCGATTAAATTGATACTGTCAATACATAAGCTTTAAAGAGAAGTTGTTCATCGCCTCCAGCCTTAGAACTCTAACCGCAACCTCAATACCACCAATTCCGACTCTAATTACTTTATCGGATACTGATAGTTGGAAAACGGTCTTGTTGTTCTCAGCAGCATCGCGTTTTCCAATCAATGTCATCATTATCGCCTTTTGGGCTTGCAGCACTAAAATCCCGTTATTATAAACGTTTGCTAACATAGCCCTAAACCGCACATCAATTGCTTGTACATTTTAGTTCCTCCTGTTATTTATTGGCTAATAATAGCAGCTATAATTAAAACAAAATGCAATCAACACTTCGTTACCAACGAAGACAATGTAACAGAGAGGTTAGGTAAACTGCAGTTGAAAGTTATTCCTTTGTGTGCGGTTCATACCTCTGTGAACATGGACAGCATAATTAATAATAATAATAATAACAATAACACTAATAATAATAATAACACTAATAATAACACTAATAATAATAATAATAATAATAATAATAATAATAATAATAATAATAATAATAATAATAATAATAATAATAATAATAATAATAATAATAATAATAATAATAATAATAATAATAATAATAATAATAATAATAATAATAATAATAATAATAATAATAATAATAATAATAGCAACAACAATAGAAATACTCACAGTGACAGGAGGAAGAAATATTAGAAAGATAGAAAGGAAAATGAAAAGAAGTGAATATAAATGTATTGGGTTGCTTAACGCGGTTCGTAGATGGCCTAAAACGGAGGGAAAAAATGATAGCATTGTTCCGGAATCTTAACCCTTCCCACCTCTCGAACATTTTAGCACTCTCTGGAAAATTCCAGCAATTGCATAAATGAGCGTTCTCGCGAGCGAATGAGCGTATTTCAGATGCGACACAAGGTCCTTGTAATTCAGTGTGTATTGCGAATTAGATTGCGAAGAAAGTTGTGACGTAAGTGTTTTTACTGCGAGAGATTAGAGAGGACTTGTGTTCGGCTCCTCAACGAGCGAAGCTAAAGGAGGAAGAGGCCGCTTCGTGCATATTTCAGAAAAATGAAGTGACAGTGGGAAAACTGGTCAAAGTCACAATACTTGAACAATTATGAGTAGCTTTATATACCGAAGGAATTATCTGAAAGCTCTGACAGCCAGAAAGTAGCATTTATTTCTTTATTTCAAAACTGAAATCTCCTTTGAAAGTTGGATATCAGGACAGACATAAAATGAATGTGAAAATTATATAGCTCTGATGCTACCTCACATTTGAACCAAACTGTTCGGAAAACAATAAATAAACTCAAAGCCAGTCAGTTAGAATTAACAGGAGCTTGAACCCGGGACATGAAAATAGGCCATCAAGATTGTTACTAATGTACCCTCTTTCCTGCAGCCTATGGCTCTGTTAGCTAGCATAGTAACCTTCAAGTACGGAGGTCCAGGGTTCCGTTCTTGGTATGAGGCTGAGAAATCTATTACTATAATTATTGTTTGGCACTACGTAAAATGATAGACCTATTTATAGACTATGTTATATTCGTAGAGAACAGTTTATTCTGCACAATTCAATAAAGTGTTTTAAAGGGTTAAAGGAGGTTAATCCATGGTGTGATATATTTGGTGTGCTGTGCTTTCTGTCATGTCAAGGAGGTGAGCGTGAGTGTTTTTGGTTTCTCCGGCTGTCGTTTTGTTTCTCACACAGATCATTCTCCTCACAAATATTTTGAAGGATGTCGGTTGCGGTAGGTAGAAATCTTTATCTCGGGGTTGCCCAGCGGAGGAATATTCAGGTCTGAGTCCGTATTAGCTTATTAATTTTTAATAAATGTGGTTAGATTCACCTGCCATTAGATTAGATTAGATTGCGTTCATCGAGTTCACAAGTAGCCACGGAGGCTGGTGAACATTGAACATGTCAATTGTGATGTACAAAACATTTTCAATAAATATACAGAATGAGCACATAAAGACTCATCATATACAGGGACAAAAAAGAAACAAACAAACAACAGCAAAGGGGATAATGGAAGCACAATCAAAGCTTACCTGATATTTGTCAGATAAGAATTGAATTTTGTGTTAGATTTACGCTAGGCATTTACAGCCATATTCTACTGTTTAGTTGTAATATAATAATAATTATTCATCTAGAGATCACTTACAGAATTACATAAGCTTTCACAGGATGATTTGTCATTTAGATTACCTTATAGAGAATAAAATGAGTTAAAAATTACCTACAAAGTTACATAAGCATTAACTCGAATAATTTGTCATTTAAATAATCTTATACAGAATAAAATGAGTTAGAAACTACTTCCAAAGCTACACAAGCCTTAACAGGAATAATTTATCATTTGAATAATCTTATACAGAATACCTACAATGAGTTAGGAACTACTTACAAAGCTACACAAGCATTAACAGGAATAATTTGTCACTTAAATAATCTTATACAGAATACAATGAGTTAGGAACTACTTACAAAGCTACATAAGCATTAACAGGAATAATTTGTCATTTAATAATCTTGTACACAATAAAATGAGTTAGAAACTACTTACAAAACTATATAAGCATTTACATTTGTCTATGCCTCCCCCCCAGCCCACCATCTGACACACAAGACCTGAACCGTACTTGGATATCCCTGCTTTGTGCAACAATGACGCCCGGTCGCCAAGCTTCTCAAATGCTTCGTTCTTCTGTCTATGAATTTAAACAATTTCACGCCCCTTTTCTAGGCAAGTCAAAATTTCGTTCTGTCACGTGGTTTCTTCGCAGTTATTTGTCCTCTTATTTTCGCCACGTGAATCTGGTTGGCTGTTACTAATAGTAAAATAGGATACCTAGTTTCTCCCCGATAATAACATTTTACTACTCGTCAGTCATTCTTGACTTCGGTTTTTACACTTGAACAAATGTACCTTGCGATTCAGCACGTCTGCCTTGGCATCGCTCAGTCTTGGGATTTTCAGCTCTTTTGTTAGTTTTTCTTCAGTTGTGCCTCCTCTCACCCCTTTACCTGCCTGGGGTTGTTCCTGCACCCCTTTTGTCATCTTTCCTCTTTCTGCTAAAATTCAACTCTCATATATCTGCCTACTTTTCTCAATAGTATATAGTTAGTACATGCATCCGTATAATTAACGGGCTTGGATTTCAGCTTCAGTTTATAATTACGCCTCCAGTTGCCCTACCCAGAAGCTACACGTTTTAGGCCTTTGACCACCCAAAAGGCTAAAGAGGATATGGTGATAAACTGCACCCATTAGATACATTTGCTGACGAGATACAGCTGACAGCAGTACAGGAGAAACTCTTATGCTATTCGCTAACAAAAAATAAATGCCACAAAATAATGTAATATTGTGTTTGGTTTGGTGTATTAATAGCTCGACATGAGTCACAGAGTTCAGAGCTTAGTGAATTGCGTGTAACCATAACACAAAAAACCACTGTTGAGGGTACCCACAAGGTTGTGTGTTGGTGCCTCTCCCGCATTTCCACAATTACATGATATACATATGAACCTATGTAAATCAAATATATATACACTGGTTTATATGTATGGTGATCATTTAATTAAATTTATATGTAAATACGTTATTGACAAATGTGTCTACCGTACATCCCAAGCATGCTTATGCTTCACTCCTCAAATTTACTTTTTATAAGCGTTATTGGAGCTGAGACATCGTAAACGTGTAGCGTAAGCAATTCTAGGTGTTTAAAAAGATGCCTGATATTGCAATAGGAGTTGGGAGTGGTCAAAACTAGAGTAAATGTTCTTATAAACATATGTCCGGAAACATATATGAGTTGAGACAAGAGTCATTTTACCTGTATTGAGTACTTAACACCAGACAATGGACTTCATCTAACAAGCGCATTTTACGGAACACTTTACTGTCACAAATAGTTTACGGAACAATTGTTGGGTAAACATCCATGAAGACCAAACAGGATTTCTGCCATTCTGTACTCTGGTAACATCTGCTCGTTAGGTTAATACTACTACAGGAGATGCTCTATGTGGTTACCACACATTTTTACATATGCTTCAACTTCTCTTCATAAAGAATCCAGAATGCTTTCGGTCATGCCTGGCTGCTCTCGTATTTGGACACATGCATTGGTCACATACTCTTGTAACGTATGCACATTACCGGTGGATTTGGTATATATCAATGCCCTTAATTGTTCCGATAGCCAAAAATCCAACGAATTGAAGGCCGGTAAATGGGGAAGTCGTGCTACTGGAGCTCTGTGGTCAATCCATCAGTTGGAGGAAGTCTGGTGTAAACACTCGACACAAATATAACTGCTCACACTTGGACGATTGCTTTTAGGAAAATTTATTCTAGGTTTTCCCTATCTACAATCCTGTTGCAATATTAGACACTTTCTTTATACATCCTGTATATTAAAGCGCACTTTTAAAAATATAGAGGTATTGTAGTCTTCTTGTTCCCAAACAATCTTCACTGTATTAGTTGTGAAGCAACTAAATTTCTAATGCTTCTGCGTTGTTAATAAGGTGAATGCATGAAGTGGATGCTATTCTTCCTCCTGAGTCAATGGCTGTCAGTCCAGTCAAACAGTATGGGCCCTTATACCGGCCTCTAACTGCTCAGACAAGGGTCTATGGATTTTGCATACGTAAAGCGCCAAGACGGGCTCTCCATTGAATTCCATGTCATATGCAAGCGACAGCTTTTGCCATCAGCCAAGGGAAGAGGCTCACAGGTTTCTGAACGACAGTTTTCAAACAGTGGAAGGCTTTACTTAAGTACAGTCACAAGGGTTGTATACCAGTCGCACAGTCGCTCGAAAAGTAACGGGGAAGAGTTAGGAAGTTCACGAAACGAGAATTCCTACGTATAAGCCATTTAAAATCATTCTGGGAATAGAAGCTAGGAAAGGTCCAGGATATGGACAGAGGTGTTATTTTAGGCTCCGAAGCGATAACTGTTCATTAAAAATGAAAAACAATTCCAACATTCTGTTTTACCGTGCTCCATATCAATTAAAACTCAAGATAACTGCTTAAACAGATTTTTATGTCTTTCTTCTGTATTTCTCATAATACTAGAAAGTGCAGTAGTTTTCAGGTGGTTTACAATAGTGCTCTTGGCAGCGTCCTGAGCGTGAAGTGGAATACTGTCCTAGCAGGAATTACACACACTTAGGGTCGTACGTGTCGAGCTGTCAAACAGCCATTTTGCATGTGTGACATTGCATCTTGCTGTTTTAAAAGGTTTTTGATCATTGCAAGACTACAAGGACATATCATAGTTCATAGTGAGAGTTTTATTCTTCTTAAAATATTTCTATACCAACATAAAGGCATCATATTTTAACGAAAACGACATAATCCAATTACTTCTTCTCACTTTATTTTCTTCTAAATGTTTTGCGCAATAACACAGTTTACTTTTACTGATGTTAGTACGGTCTACAGTCTTTCGGGATATTACAGCTAGCAGCCCTTTTCTTCTCGCAACATTGACTCAGTGCTTTCACTGTCTTTCTTCACTTTCTCTGTCTCTCAAACACTAACTCTGTCGACAAAATCACTTAAAATCATAACTGCTTTGCTATCTTCCTTCACGACGCAATGACTCACGTAGTTGACACACACACACACACACACACACACACACGCGCGCGCGCGCCCGCAATCTAAGGATGATATACATAACATGGACCTTGGAACCTCTACGAGCACGCCAGCAGCCATGCACTTCTCGAATACTCCGGAAAAACTGTTGTTACGATTGTTTATACCGTTCTTGTCTATTATCGA